>QEPC01014449.1:1696532-1709662 GCA_003113815.1 Sphenodon punctatus
ACATGGACCTGCCTGCTGTCATTCTCATCGTAACCAAGCCAAGTACGTGCACCTGAGACCTCGCATCTTCATGAATGTTAGACCCCTTGTCTCTCCCTCTGTTCCCCTTCCTATGTCTCTGCTCCTGGTCTCTCAGATTGTAAGCCCTAGGGGCAGGGACCGTGTCTATTTTATTACTTTGTAAAGTGCCAGGTACACTGCTGGCGCTATATAAATGTTTGTTAATAATAATAATAATCATCATCATCATCCAAACAATAGCCATTTAGTTCAGTCTTTTTAAAATTCACTGTAGGAAACATATAATGTAGTACAAGGGAACTGAATATTATACATTTTATTTAAATTTATCTCACCTGGCTTGTGTATGATTTAATGACTTACCTTGAAGTAGTGCCGCAATCTGAAGCGATTGTTGCGATGGATGTTCTTTAAGAATATCTAAAACAGTTCTGCCTAAACTGTCCTTTATATTGGCATCAATTCCTGAAAGAGAAAAATGCCATGTACTATTTAAAGATCAATATTCAACTCAAAAATATAATCACAGATTATGCCTGTAGTACAACATGCCCATTTTCTGGTATACTGATTATTGGCCATTTTAGCTTAGGCTTCAATGGGAATAAAGTTAGGCCACTTTAGAAAATACCATCCTATGTGACTACAAATATTTTTTGTCTTACAGAGCATATAAATGTTGCACAGGTACCTTTACTGCTTGTATTCACTATTCGACAGCTTAACCCCCAGACTTTAGATGTCCACAATCATATTCCCTTATAAAATATTTGAGAACCAAACCAAATTAATTCCACAATATCTTCACCGTTCAGTAATAATAATCTAATAGTCCAGTTGTATCAGAAGAATGCCCAGCTGCACCATGGGCTCAATTAAGTTCCGCTTGTTAGTTGCTCCTGAAGATGAAGTGGGAGGAGTGATGGGAGCTTGTAGCACATGCCCTTTATATTTATTGTACAGAACCCATACGTTTTTTTTTTCTGCCAATGTGCATAACATTAAGTATTTTACTGTTAGACATGCATCTGACATCTTTATTATTTAGCATAAAGTAAGTCAAAGAAACATTCCAGTATTCAAGTGGAGATGCTATACTTCTGTTTAGTCTTTCCTGCAATTTGTAAATAAAATTAATTCAGAACAAAATGCATGATTTCTTCTGATGCATGAAGGGGCAAATGTTGAAAGGGGACAAATAATTAAATCTGGGATTTATAAGGCAATATTATTTATTTATTTATTTCATGTATTTATATTCCGCCACCTCCTGCCTCTGGCAGCTTGGGGTGGGCTAACATCATCATCCACATAATAAACATCATCAATACAATATAAAAAACATAATTGCTGTAGGAGGGACCCAGATTTAGCAAGGCAAGCTGGCGTAAGAAAACTGGACAGTACCAATTTGCATAATTTTAAATGTGTTTATGTAAATTTTTGCCAATTTCAAACAGTCTATTGGCTAACACTGGGTGTTAACAAATGAGATGTTGCCCCACTTTCACCCCCATTACCCCAGATTCACCTGATCATTTGTCACGGGCCACCAGATGTTCATACTGGGGCTGATCCACACAGCGTCAACCCGGGAAACGTGGAGCCCGCCATGCAGGCAAACCTAGGAAGTAGCAGGTACCAGCCCAGAGAATTGGTCAGCGACCACTACTCTAATGGTGGAGAGGGGTGGGGGGAGGAATGCACGGGTGAATCACAGCAGGGAGAACACCTGCCTGTCTGTTTTGGTCCTGCACAGAGTCTGTGGGTAGTGGCTGTGGGGGGAGGGTTCCTCTCTTTTTGGTCATCACCCTCTGAGGCCAAGCTAAGTAAAACAAACATAAGAGTAGCTTATCGATGCAGGATGAGTTAAAACCAGACAGATGGTCATGCTGGTTGTGAGTTGCCTATCAGGTTTTGAGGCACAACTGGGGAACTGTGGAAAGGTGCCTACAAAAAACAGGGGAAAGTTTCTGGCAATCCCTTTCAAGGAAACAAGATTCCTCTTTGTGGAGAAATTTACTTTGGCTTACCTAGATATCCTTACAATTGAAGTGATCTCAGAGAGCTAGTTTTTCCAGAACCCCCTACACTCTTGGTACAAAAAAACCTCATAGCCTGACCTTGCACCTTTTTTTTACGTCCCACTTCAATGGATGAGGAACATGCTTTTGGGTACACCTGGTGAACGAAAGCCCAAGAATTCCTGGCCCTGGAGCAGGAGGAATGGGTCACAAGCAGCCTGTCAGAACCAACTTTCCTTATGCCGCTGCAAAAGAAACAGCTGCACATTAAAGTATAACAAGAAACCTTCCTAGATCTCTGCGGCCTATTCCATTTTCTCCTATGTCCATGGGAAGTAGGCATGTACCTTATGTGCCAGGCTGACATCTCCAAAACACCATCTTAAGCTGTTCACAAGGAGGAACTATATCCAATTGTCTGGACTAATACAGAAGAGGTGAAGAGAGAAAGTACCTTTTGAGATTAGAAATATGAATAATGTCTAGAGATCTCTTAAAATAATGATGACTTAC
Organism: Sphenodon punctatus; assembly: GCA_003113815.1. NCBI lineage: Eukaryota > Metazoa > Chordata > Lepidosauria > Sphenodontia > Sphenodontidae > Sphenodon > Sphenodon punctatus. The sequence goes on from QEPC01014449.1 coordinate 1,699,091, forward strand.
CTGTTTCTAGCAAAATGCGTACTACATCCACCTTTCCAAATAAGGCTGCTTCATGAAGTGCACTCCCCTTTTCTGTCTGGGAAAAAAAAAATATTACCAATGTATTAAAAATATTAATCTGAAATACCACAGAATCCTTTCAAACACAGTATTACAATAAAGAACATTTACTTTTTGTTCTCTCTTTACTGGAAGAAGAGACCTTTAATTAAGCATGAATAAATCACCAATGATAATTAAAATTATTAATTCATGCAGTGTTACAACATTTAGACCCTTACAAATGCCACTGGCTAAAATATAAAAAATGAGACACACTAAATCAGACTTGCAGATAGGACATTTGTCAAAGGCGTGGGAGTGTGGAAGGGGACAGCTCGAATGACAAGGAGGACAATTGTGCTTGCCTTCAGAAGTTTATGTTGGACAAACACCCTCGAATGCAGATATTTTCTTACCAGAGTTGTTAAGCCTACCGTCACTCATCTGGGTCTTCAGACAGCATAGGCCATTTTCACATGGACTGCAGCAACGCTGCAGTCTGTGGGGAATGGATGGAAGCGGTGGCAAGTGGGTGGTGCGTGGGGAGCCCATCCCACAGATGCTCATCCACGTCCACCCATCTCCACACGCAGAGCATCCGTCATTGACACCTGTTGCTCTGTGTGGGGGGGATTGGTGGAGGTGGGTGGAGCGCGGTAGCATGCACGCACTCCCACCCCCACCCGCCACCCCGGCAATTCCATGGACCACCCACCCACCACCTACCTGCTCACATGGGCAAAGGGGGGTGGGGCATCCATGCGAAAAGGACCTTACTCTTCAAACTAAGAAACCGAAGAAAAAGACCTGGATCACATATCTATGGAGGAAGGGGCATAAAGGAAGAGAGGGCTTACAGGGGAAGGTAGAGGCGTGCACTATGTGTATATTCTTATGGCAAGTTCCCTTAGTGCTGTTGGTTCCTCTTAATGTACTCTATCATCGACCAGGATCAGTTTCTATCAAGGCTACAGATGATCCATCAGTTGGCCCAGTTACCTGAAAGGGTCTATATAGCTCCCCAAGTGGGGAGGGAAGACAAGGGGGACAATTCGGAAATGCCCAAATTGGATTGGACAGCAGTGAGGGCATTAGAGCCTGAGGAGATTGGCAATTTGGAAGCTATCGAGGAGAGAAGGCTGAGGGAGGATTGTTTCAGCCAGCCTGAACAACTAGAGATAAAGGCCACGATTGAAATACAAGGGAGAAATAGCAACGTGGTAGCATTAGACACTGAGCTCCGTCCCATTGAGATGGAGGCCTCTTATGGATGACTGAGGAACCCTGGGTGGTTCTGGGGTTATCAATCCTCCTCTCGTAGAGAGGGCTCAAGCAAGGTTGTGGTAAAACCATTAGACAAGAACCAACAAGACAATAAGTTTTATTTCACAGTACTGTCTTGGAATATTACGGGAGTACGGTCACTATTGCAAGATCAGGATTGGCTAGACTACCTAAAGAGATTTGACTCAATATGTTTACAAGAGACATGGTTAAAAGAGGAGGACCTGGTCCTGTTTGATGGATTCGACCTTTTTCTCCATGGGGGAACCAAGGTGGGGACAAGGGGTCAAATTTCAGGGGGGTTGGTGTTTCTATTAAAGACCTCTGGTCAAGGAACCCTAACCCCCCTGGATACAAGCAGATTAGAATATCAGGCGGGTATTCTACAATGGACAGGTGTTAGCCCTGAGCAGTACGCGATCTTCAATGTTTATATTCCCCCACCTGCATCCCCGTATTATCAGGGGGAGGTGTGGCAGGCCATGGAAGATGACATACTGCAGATAGAGGGGCTGTATCCACGTGCCCACCTCATTCTTGTGGGTGACTGGAATACTCATTTGGGGGGAGGTGAGGATGGGAATCTGATTCTCATACCGAAGTCCAGAGGGGCCCTGGGCATAGAAGCCCCTGGTGGGCTGATGTCTAGATCCCCTCTGGTCAGGCTAATTTATAAATTAGATCTAGTGGTTCTCAATCAATGTAGCTAGGGTCAAGGTTAAGGAGAGCCAGACCTTGACCAAGGACATTCCAATTATGAGGGGGGTACACCAGGGCTGTGTCCTAGCCCCATTGCTTTTTAACTTAATCTATCAGATTTTCTGAAGGTCTTGGCAAGGGAGGATACCCACCCCCCAGTTGTGGGTGGGGTTAGTGTGGGGTGTCTCCAGTTTGCCGACGATGCGGTTTTGTTGGCCCAAACTGAAGTAGGTATAAAAAGGGCCATGGGGTCATTTATAAATTATTGTCAACTGAATGGTTTGGCGCTAAATGCCCAAAAGACCAAGATAATGGTCATAGGAAAAAGAAAGCTTCCGGCGACCTGGAAAACAAGCGCTGGACAGACAGAGTTAGTCAGTTCTTTCACCTATTTAGGTGTCACCTTGACCAATCGGGGCACATGGAACCACCACATTTTGAATAGGGTAGCCAAAGCTACTCAAGCAGCACGGGCCTTGATTAAGGCTTATTACCTTTCCAGTGGACTGACGGTTTCAACCTTCATGAAAGTCTACGATGCGAAAATTCCTCCAATGCTGTTATTTGGCTTGGACATTATCCCGTTTGTTGATATAACACCTCTAGAAAGAGTCCAGAACTGGTCTTTTAGGCGGCTGTTCTGCTAGCGTTCCTGGGGCTATACTCAGGGCTGAATTGGCTAGGTTTTCAATAGCATCCCAGCTAGTAAGTCTTACGTAAGATACTGGATAAGACTTTTAGCCCAGCAAGAGGAGACGCTTCCCCTCCTATGTTTAAAGGAGGAGCTGGGCCATCAGGGAATACGGGCATACCCATAGTTTCTCTATCTAGAAAAGCTATTGAGAGGATTGGGGTTTTCTTTCCAGCACTTTAGTGGGGTTGCTATAGCTTCCATTCGATCACAGATTCTGACAAGAATTCAAGACATCGCGTCCCAGGATGATCTAGCCCAAGTAAGGGCGTGGGGGGTGGCTCCCTCCTTGGTCCTAATTAAAGACCGGTTCCTTTTTGAACCTTATTTGAATATGTTAGTGAATCCCAAGCTATGCATAGCCTATACTTTGCTAAGATGGCAGCTGATCAGGACCGCTGTTGTGGAGGGGAGGTTTATGACTATCCCTGGGGATCAGAGGCTATGCTCATGCCACAAAAGGGAACTAGAGACCGTCGAACATCTCCTAGCAAGTTGCCCATATTACGAGATTCTCAGGCTGACTTGGTTATTCCCACTTTTGCCGTGTGGTCAAACCTTCAAATCCACCAATTGCTGTGGTTTTTTTGGGGGGGGCTTTCAAATAAGGAAGCAGTGTTTGCTGTTGCTTCCTTCATTCAATTAGTTTCCAAGAAAAGGCTTTCGATCTAGGATAGGGTCATGATACCCTTACTATAGTAGTATAACCTATTGTTAATCGAGATATTTTCTGTGTTCTGACCATAACAAGCTGTGAAGTGCTTAGAGTGAGGATGGTAGTGTGTAGGGATCCTAAGTAGGATGGGAGTTTAGATGTATTCAGGGGATGAGCTTTGCCGAGGTAAATCCCCGCTGAAGAGCCAGGCAGTGTTTTATGATCTATGCTCGTATTTGGCTCGTATTTGATATAGAGTCTGCAGTTGGGGCATAAGGGAAGGAGGGATCTAGAGTATTTCCTTGTGTTGCTTAATTGCAGTCCCATTCTGCCCACAGGGCTAATAGTTCAACCTTGTGGGGCTTTGAGGATATATTAGATTTATTATTACACATAGTATTATATACATACATAAAGTTCTGTTGTGTTATATCTACTTTACTTTTGTATGTTGTTTATTTTCCATTTTGTATTTTGTATGTTCTTTGTTTGGGCCATGGCGAGAGCCAGTGCCGGCAATAAACTGAATTGAATAATGTACTCTATCCTCCCTCTTTATCTTCCCCTTTTAAATTGTTTTAAAATTGATTTTATATTGTTTTATATTGTTTTACTGTATTTTATACTTGTCATAGAATCGAAAGGTACATCAGAGGTTATCTAGTCCAACCCGTTGCACAATTCAGGGAATCCACAGCTACGGCATCCCCGACAGATGGCTGTCCAGTCTCTGTGTGAAAAGCGCCAGCAAAGGAGAACCCATCACCTTCCGTAGGCAATTTGTTCCACTGTCAAACAGCTCTTACCGTTAGGAAGTTCTTCCTAATGTTCAACTGAACTCTGCTTCTTGTAATTTGAGCCCATTATTTCTAGGGGCCAGAGAGAACAAGTCTTTGCCATCCTCTCTATGACAGTCCTTCAGGTAGAGGAAGACCTGAACTTAGTTGAGTCCAATGTCCTAGCCACAAGTCTGATTTCGTATCTCTCATTTTAGCATGTCTCCCCTTAGTCTTCCCTTCTCTAGGCTAAACATACCCAGTTCTTTTAACCTTTCCTCATAGGACTTGGTTTCCAGGCTCCTTACCATCTTTGCAGTCCTCATCTGAACCCATTCCAATTTGTCAATTTCCTTCTTAAAGTGCGGTGCACAGAACTGGACACTACTCCAGAGGCAGTCTGACCAGCACAGAATATAGTGGAACTATTACTTCTCATGACTCGGAAACGATGCTTCTGTTAATGCAGCCTAAAACTGCATTAGCCTTTTTTGTGGCTGCATCACACTGCTGATTCATGTTCACTTTGTAATCAACTACAATCCCCAGGTCCTTTTCACATGTATTGCTGCCAAGTCAGATATCCCCCATTCTGTATTTGTAAATTTGATTTTTCTTACGTAAATGCAAGATTTTACATTCATCTCTGTTGAACTTCATTTTGTTAGTTTCAACCCAGTTTTTCAACTAACCAAGATCGTTGTGAATTTTATTTCTGTCTTCTAAGGTGCTAGCTATCCCTTCCAGTTTTGTGTCATCTGCAAATTTAATAAGCATTCCCTCTACTCCCTCATCCAAGTCATTAATAAAGATGTTGAACAGTACAGGGCTCAGGACAGAGTGCTGTGGCACCCCACTCAACACCTCCCTCCAGATTGATGAGGAGCCATTGGTGAACACTCTTTGAGTAGGGTTCTTTAATCAGCTGTAAATCCACCTTATGGTATTAGCATCTAGCCCAAATTTTACCAGCTTGTCAACAAGATATTACAGGGGACTTTGTCAAATGCCTTGCTGAAAACAAGTTATATTATGTCCACGGCATTCCCACGATCCACTAAACTAGTCACTCAATCAAAAAAGGATATAAGTTTAGTCTGGCGTGACTTATTCTTGACAAATCCATGCTGATTTCTTGTAATCACTGCATTGATTTCTATATGTTTACAGATTGACTACTTTATAATCTAATGTTCTAGTATCTTTCCAGGTAAAGCATGCCAAACACCATTTGGGGAGGTGCACTTAACATTATTAATTATTATTATTATTATTATTAACGTCAGGCAAAAATCCTAGTATCTTTAGTAGGAGGTGTGCCTAACAAAAGTGAAGATCAGACAGCAGAAAGAAGTACACTTTCCCTTTGTGCAATAGACTTAGGAGGTCAAGTATTTGTATCTGTATTTGTGGTTTTAGCATTAGTGTTTATTTGTATTTGTATCTTTACTCAGATTCGCTGAATTTTCCCCATCACTGCCAATGTGGAAAAAGCAGTGAATGCAGGTCCCTGCGTATAAATGATTTTGGTGCAGAAGTGCAGTAAAGCTCTGCCAGTTTGAGAGGCCTATAAGGAAGGGAAAATGCAGTTAAACCTGCTGCTACGTTTTCTATCAGTTTAAATGGGGGGTGGGTGGGTACTGGTTTGGTGGATGGTGAACAATATGGCTGACCTGGTGGGGAGGTTATTAGCTTGGGAAGGATGGAATGGGGCATAGGTCTGGTTCAGGGGGGTTGCTGGCTTGAAGGAGAGTGAGGCATAAAGCTGGCTAGGGAGAGAGGAGAATGAGACAGGCTTAGAGGGAGGTTGCTGGCTTGGGGATGTGGGAAAGGGACATAGGTCAGGTGCACGAGGGGGTCACTGGCATGGGGGAAGGGTTGCTTACTTGGAGAGTGGGGGAATGAGGCTGCCAGATGGACTCACCGTTTCTCTTGGGCTGGGCTCCACTGTGCTCGACCTAGTTACAGTGCTGAAGACTACAGATCTGAGACAGTGGTGGCCCTTGCAGGCAGTGGTGTGTGTGTGTATTACTACAGGCTCCCCAAGTGGGCAGCTAAGCTGAGAGTCAGAGAGCAACCCAGCTCTGAGCTGGATATGTACTACAGTTTCAGAGTCGAGTTTGAGACTTCAGATACCATGGGTCTGGGGGGAAATTTTGGGTTCACTCTGAACCTGAAAACACAGCCCTAGCTTTTGTGTTTTGAATATGGATGCCGAAAGGGGCTTTTGTGTTTATTTGTGTTTCACCAAAACCCAAATGCACTGCCCTGTTTAGAATTCAGTCAGTATTGTGTTTGTATGATTAGGATTATTTTCCCTATGTGCATCACTTTGCACTTATCAGCATTGAATTTCTGCCATTTGATTGCCCAGTCACCCAGCTGTCCAAGGTCCTCCTGTAATTCCTCACAGTCCTCTTCAGACTTGGTTATCTTGAATGCCCTTTTGACCACGGGGCTTGATTTTTTTGTAATATCATCGTCTATGGGCTTCCAGCAGTGCTTCTCCGTCACTTGCAGCTTCAGAATGCAGCAGTGTGGCTGCTTCCTAGTTTGGGCAGCCATGATCATATTCTACTCACAAAAGTTTAAGAGAGATGCTAAGGCCCTTACAAATTCAATCATGCTCCAAAAAGCATGGGAATTTTAAGTTAAGGCTCCCACCCTAACTTCCGTGCCATGAGAGCAGTAACATTGTTGTACAGTCTCACATATTGTGTTCGCTTACAGCTTAGGCTCCTTGCACCCACACACTTTGCCTTGGTATTTCATCCCCAATCCTCTTCCTCTGCAGGTTGGGGGCAACACTGAACCCAGGGACAGGGGGGGCGTGAGATGCCCCCTCACCTCCGTCTTTCTCTCTGTCCTTTCATTTGGGTTGGGGAAAATGGGACAGTAATGGCTCCCAACCCTCTCTCTTACCCACTAATCCCCACTGGCCTTCCAGAGAACACTGAAGCTGGGTACATTGGTATACAAATGTTTAATAAAAACTTTCAAGTTGGGTACATATTGAAATTAATAAAATGGAATGGGCATTGGAAGTAATAGAGGCAACAACAATGCCAATTTCTAAATAAATACTATTCTCATTCCAAAATCCAATTAAGTGACCATGAAAGAATACAACACCACAGCTGCATCTTTTGGAGTACAGATAGGGTTACCATACCTCCCCTTTAAAAGAAGATACTTATGAAAATACATGTTGCAGGGTTACACTGGAACCAATGCAGCCCTGCACCATGTATTTTTCGTAAGTTCCCTCTTTTAAAGGGAAGGTATGGTGACCCTAAGTACAGGGGGAAGCCAAGAGGGTATGAAACAATGAGGAAGGCACTAGATGCAGTAAGTGGAATGGTTGGAATGAAAGGAAAATATACAGAATGTGCAGGAGCAAGTAAGTGGGTGGAATGACAGGAGGAATTATAAATAGTTACAACAACAAGGTTCTGAGTGAAATAACTATATACAGAAGGCTGATGGGATACCAGAAGGAGCACTTCTATCATTTCACTCACTCACCATATCTGATTCTCCATCCCTTGACTCCCAAGAGCCTCCCTCCCTGTTATTCCACTTCCTCTCCTTTTTGGGGGGGGAGGGGCATTCCAAAGGTTTTTTGTGTATGGAATTTCCTCTTTATTTGAGAGGATTTGCAATATGGTTCCAAATGAAGCAGCCTCTGAAGCGCCTGGGAGGAGCCAACCTCTGCCATCACCAGCCCGGGCCACAGCCTCCTGCTGTCATAATGCAGGGGACTTCAGGTGGGAACGGAGGCGGAGTGCGACAGCAACTGCAAGAGGATGAGTCCATAGGATGGGGGGGTTACTTTGCCCAGAACAGTGGCAGTAGATTTTCTGGGGGTGACGGTGGTTAGATTGTGTGCCATATTTGGTTCCCTGAGACACTCTGACCATCACACAAACCTTGGAGGAATACTCCCACAAGGCTGGGCACCATCCCAGAGACTCCATCTGTCAGTTAGATTAGGGGAGGGATGGGTGCCAGATTCAGGGGCCAAATGCAGCCCCCAGCAACTTTTTATACAGCCCCTTTCCAGTTCCTACACCAAATCACTGAAACTGAGCTCAGGTTAAGTGAGCAGAGATGAAAGTATGCACACAAACATAGGAAACAGACCCAAGCTCAGATCCATGATCTTGACCCTCCTTTTCTTGAGCACATCCTTTACACACACCCATCCACAGCTTTTATGTGGACCTCAGAGCTTGTACTAATTTTGAAAGTTGCCCGGAGGGAAAAGGTTCCCCACCCCTGGGCTAGCGGGTGGCAAATACACTTGTCCAGATTGTCAGAATACCTGGAACAGACCCTATCCACCCCACCCAGGAGCTGGAGAAGAGTGGGGGGTGGTTCCAAAGCAGCAAGGGTTACAGAGCTCCCTGCTGCCTCCAGCGCAGACGTTATTGGTGCTTGCACACAGGCAAAAGGGGAGCAGTGGGGAGATCCTGTCCGTGACAAGAAGTCATGCTGCATCAAACTGTGGGAGCTGGTGATGGATGCCGCACACATGGCCACACAGTGGAGACCCACTACTGACTCCAGCTCCATACACATACTCGCACAGCTCCATACACACATGCACACACTCTCACATACATAGTTTCCCACCCAGATCAATACACACACACTCTCACATGGCACAGCTTCCCCCCACAGCTCCATACACACATTCACACAGGTCCGTACACACACACACACAATTTTTCAACCAGCTCCGTACATACACACTTACATGCACAATTCCCCACACACACACACTGTCAAACATGCACAGCAGAACTCTCCTGTCCCTTCCCGCTACCTATCCATATATACACACACACACCACACACATGCACAGTATATGCACACACCACACATGCACAGTGCACTATGGTGGATAACAGTCTCCCATGTAAGCACCTTGTAAGTACCAAACTTACTCATTAATACCCAACCTCAAGGCATCCTTCTATTGTACAAAAAAAACCACCATATAGTAAAGGACTTTTTTCACAAAAAAAGGATTAAAGGATTTCATTTACAGTCAAGTATTTATAATTAAAGAGTTTTATTTATAATAAATACGTTTTACAAAATTAAACAATTGTACATGAAAAGAATGAAGACAAAAATACATCTTTCATATTTATTAATTCTGGATGACAAATTGTGGCTACAGGAAAACCTTTACGTGCCACTAACCTTTCTGTACAGAAACTGACTAGCCCCCACTCCTCTCTCAGATAACCCAGGAGTCATGGCTCCCAGGCCGCCTTCCTCTAGTCCACTAGCCCCCACTTCCCTACCAGTGAACACAGGAGATGTGGCTCCCGGCTCCCAGTCTCCCTGCTTTAACCCAGTAGCCCCCACTCCCTTCCAGAAAACCCAGCAGTCCTGTCTCCCAGCCCCCCTGATCTAACCCAATAGCCCATACTCCTCTGCCAGAGAACCCAGGAATCCTGGCTCGCAGCCCCTGATATAACCCACTAGATCTCACTCTCCTCCCAGAGAACCCAGGAGTCCTGGTTCCCAGTCCCTCCTGTTCTAATCTAGCGCTGAAATTTGATCTCAGTTTTTCCTTGATTCTCGCCGAGAATCACAGTTCTCAACACATTTTTAGCGAGAATTAATAATCGAGAAAACCACCAGTTCTCGACACATTCTCGGTTGAGAATTTTCTCTATTTACTGTTTACCATGAATACCATTTACCGTGAACTGTGATTTATTGTGTACTGTATACCGATTTACCGTGTACTGCTTACCATGTACTACGATCATACTGGTAATGTGCATGTGCAAAATGGCTCCCCTTTTCCAAAATGGCAGTGATGCTGCCAGAACCATCTGCATGCTCAGAACAGCTGCAGTGACCATTTTGCACATGCACATTACTGGGAATAACATGGTAAATTGGTATATGGTATACAGTAAATCAAGTAAATGGTAAATAATGAAAAATTCTCGACCAAGATCTCAAACCATTACAGGGGTGGTTGGTGGGTTTTTAGTTTGGAGGGGCAGTAAGGCTGTCCGGCCCGCTGGTGGCGAAGCCACTGGCGGGTCAGCGAGCCGGTGGGCGGAGCCAGGGCAACGGTGGGCGGAGACAGGGCAACGGTGGGCGGAGACAGGGCATAACCCAGCAGCAAGGACTTCCCAGGGTTAACATCGGATGGAAGAAAACAGTCTACATGCACATCAAGCTTAAAATAAATAATGTATAAACCTCAAACACAGGGAAACACAGAAAACACTGGCAAAACACTGGCAAAACACTGGCACAACACAGCAGCAAGGAGTTCCCAGGGTTAACATCAGATGGAAGAAAACACAGTCTACAATGCACATCAAGCTTAAAATAAATAATGTATAAACCCCAAACACAGGGAAACACAGAAAACACTGGCAAAACACTGG
>QEPC01014449.1:1710432-1740473 GCA_003113815.1 Sphenodon punctatus
GAGTGGGTGCAGGGTGGGGGGGGAACAGGCTCAGCCAAGGGGAGGATGTGGGTGGTGGTGGAGGTGGTGGAGGAGGTCGGGTACAGGGTGGGGGAGGGAGGGATCAGTCAGTCTTACCTGCTGAGTCTGACTTCTCTTTCCTTCTCCTCCTTCGGCGGTCCTCCCAGGCTAGGCATAGGGAGTTTAGTTGTTTGGTTTTTTTAAATTGCCCACGTGTCCCCGCACGCGGAGCCAGGACATGCGGGCAATTTTTTTTAATTTTTTTTAAAAATCAAGTTCCCACTGCCGCTGCAATTGCCACTTCCCCCCCACCCCCCCAGCCTGCTCTGAGCGGTGAGTGGCAATGGCAGCGGAAACTGGTGCAGAGACTGAGACTCTCGGGGGACTGACTGAGGCAGGGAGGAAGCGCGCATGGGCACTTCCTCCCTTCTCAGTCCCCCGAGTCAAGCTATCTCGCCAGGGCGGTCAGCGCGACCACCCTGGCGAGGTCTTCCATTGTGCCCATTGAGTGCAATGGAAAGGCTTTGCCCCTCCCTCCACAGCACGTCCCACGCGTGCTGTGGATGGAGGGGTTCAGCCACCCAAATCACGTTTTCCATAGGAAAACGCTTTGGGCGGCTGAGCAGCTGAGCCTTTTTGTCCCTTCGGGGACCCACTCTCAGCGGAGTGGGTGGGTCCCCGAAGGGAGAAGAACACAGTGACAACTACAGCAGCCTCTGCAGCAGCTCAGAGGCTGCTGTAGCTGTCATAAGCGGCAGCGTTTTGTTTTTTTTTAAAACAAAAACAAAACCGTTTCGGTGCCGGTGGCCTCCGCAGTGCTTTGGGGGGGCACTGCCCCGAACGTCCTGCAGGGGGAGCCGCCGCTGAACCATTATTAAGATTGTCCCAAGATCTCGGTAACAATTCTCGTTTTTTGCGAGAAAATAATTGATTCTTGTTTCAGCCCTACCTAACCCACCATCCTCCATTCCCCTCTCACAGAATCCAGAAGTCCTGGCTCCCAGCCCCACCCCCTTGCTCTAATCCACTAATCCCACTCCCTTCTCAGAGAACCTAGGAGTCCTGGACCCTAGTCCTCGGTGCTCTAACTCACTAGCCCCCACTCCCCTGTCAATTCAATTCAATTCAATTCAATTATTTTATTAATTGTTTGACCGTTGGTCATAACAAGATAAACAAACGCATAATGTAACAAGCACTATAAATTCACTGATAAAATTTGTTAATCCATACAAAATAACTCATTTCCCATCAACCGATACAGCTTAATAAAGAGTTACAACAACTTATTGGTCCAAAACAAAATTAGCTCATTATTCATCTACCGATACGGCTAAGGATAAAAGTATCCATCATCATCAATGGATTTAATAAAAATAAAATAGAGACTATCCAAGGTACCAAATAAAGAACAGCGTTCCGTCCCTACAAATCAAGGGAAACGATATCCCAAATAAAACTGTAGACAAAATTCATCCAATTTCCCCCCCTGGTCGTTTCCAACCAAAAGGTTCTCTCCCCGTACTTCCTCCACTCTCCTAAGAAGATACCAACATTCAACCTCCGTGGAGCCCCTTAACCCAAAACCGGGTCACCTACCTTGCCCAATTCCTGTATATCCTATCGCTTCCCCCCGCCCATTTTTGCCTTGCCTGATCACCTAAATTCGCAAAAATTGCGACTTCCTTTGTTAGATCTGAAGCTATTGGGTTTAAACATAGCATATAGCACTTGGCCACTGAATTCTTCTCCAATAACTTTAGAGCAAGAGTTAATACCCTGGCCCGAAGAGTCATTAACCTTGGGCATTCGAAAATCAAATGATTATTAGTATCTAAGGTCTAAAGATCACACCACTCCCCTGTCAGAAACCTGGCCCACCTCGATTTTGAAGACAACGTCTGGAACTAGGCCTCTAGGTCTTTCCTTTAATATCTCAGCTTCCACAGGGGCTAGACTCAATTTTTTCTGGCACCATGTTTAGAAGTCCCTCCACATCAGATTTCACCATCGGTTCATCCCCCAGCTGCCATTTCGAGGTGTGGTGTCATCAACATTAATCACCAATAACTTTTCGGGAAAGAGGGATAGAGACTCCCTGATTGCTGGTGCCAAGTCTAGGGGATCCCCTCTACCTATCCCAACCATAGGATTTCTGTGGGTGGTCATTTTCCGGGCGCTGGAAAATTGGGTATTTTTCCACCTAAATTGGCTTGGGGGGAGGGGGTCCAATTGCATCAAAAAAGCATAATTAGGGTTAGGGGAGTCTCCTCTATCAAATGCTGATCTTGTTTTACCTCCAGGGGTGCCCACTCACAACTTTAAAAATGGTCACTAGTTCACTTCCTTATTTTTGTGTGTTTTCTGAGGGTTGAAAAAAATCAAATCTTGGACACTCTAAACTGTGTTTCCAGATCGTCCTGATGTGCTTGCTTTTTGTAGCAATATGGCTCTGAATCTGAGCCAGTCAGATTCACAATCTCTTTCTACCTCTGTTCATGGCTGCTTTCAAACAAGGTGAATTTATCTCTATTTCGCTCTAAAACCCCTCTACCAAAAAAGCCAGTTTCTGATTTGTCAAAATCCTAGTGAGGTTCTCCCATCCTCAGCCACATATACAACCTACATTTTGAACACCCTGCACTCCAGGAGCCATCTTCTCTGTTCCTCTCTCAGTCCCTCTGCTGGCTACACATGCTGCCCTCTGCTGGTCCTCTATTATGTACACGTGGCATTACCAAGTTTCCCATAGACTTCAATGTTTTTTTTAAACTTTAAAACCACGAGACAGAATTTAAAAATTCAAAAACCAGAACCTTGAAAGAAGCACCCCCTGAATTACATAACAGTAAACACTACCATAATATTTCAAAATCAAGTTCTGATGCCAAAGAACCATCTTAAACTTGGAAGTAAAAACATTTCCTCCAATTTTTTAACTGCTGTAACATTTTTGGTTTTTGTCCGATTTGCATGAAATTTGGAAGGTTGTACCCCACACAATAAAAATATTGGCTCCTGCTGCTGCTCCATAATTGCATCCACCTGCATTGGCTGCTTGGAGGGTGGCAGATTGAATTCAAGTTTGCACTGCTGGTTGTCAGTGCCCTGAAAGGTATAGGTCTTGGCTATATTCAAGACCTGCTCCTGGAGCCTCACCCTGATGGTTATCTGCACTCAAAAACCACCTGCTGCTGTTTGGAGAGCCTGCCATGACGCTTTAAGTTGACAGGCATTCAGGCCTTAGCTGCAGAGGACCCTCAGTGAGAAACTTGCTCCTCCTAGAGTGGAATGCTCTCTGACTCTCAGCTTAGCCATTTTCTTGGGGAGTTTGGTGCTTTGTGAAGGTGTGGAGGGAGAAACTAGGGAGCTTTTTATTCTCCAGGCACTTTTAGGATCACTGCTGGTTCCCCTTCATGTATTCTGTCCTCCCATTTGCCTTCCCCTTTTAAATTGTTTTCAAATGGACTTTACATTGTTTTATTGTTGTTGTTTTTCTTTGGTTTTTTTAAAATAAAGACATTTTTATTGTGTATTTTTGTAAAGTGCTCCAACCATTTGGCGGGGGGGGAGGGGGGAGGCTAAAAAATATTATGTTTGTCAATATGCTCAATAATTTTATGTTTTATAACAGTCTTCATTAAAACTGCCCAGCACAGACATCAGGCTCACTGGTCTGCAGTTTCCAAGGTCACCTCTGGAGCCCTTTTTAAAAATTGTCCTAAGTTCCGTTAGCTACCCTCCAGTCCACAGAGGCAGATTTTAATGACAGAAGTTTTAATAAAGCTCCTAATAGCAGGGTATCATGTCAGAACTCCAGACTCTTCTGTGATTCTCCTGTCCATTAATAGCACTAGAATAGCTTGAAGGGCTAAACCAAGTCGAAGGAAAAGTACCGGTGAGTATTTCTGAGTAGCTGAGTACCAAGCCTGAGTTTTCAGGAGCTACACAGTAATACCATTGAAAACTCAGTACCATTTGTTACTCCATAAAATACTCAGTACTCCGTAAAATACTGAGTATTTTGCTAAGTATTTTACGGAGTCTCCTAAGTGGCGGGCAGAAAGGGGGGAGAGAAAGGGGCCAGAAGGGGCAGCAAAGCAAACTCACTGAGAAGATGTGGCCCATCGAGTCAAAGTGGAGCTGGCTTCCCGCCTGCCACCACCAGTGAGGTCCCCCCAGTGCTGCAACCCCGCACTGCAGCAAAGCCAGCGTTCTAATGCTCTCTGGGAGCATGCTGACCTACATTTCCCAACATGCTCACAGAGAAAAGATGGTGACCTTATCTCTCAGCCTGGGAGATGTGGGGTACTGGAGGACCTCACCTGGGTCACATCATTGGGGAGACCTCACCAGCGGCAGCACTTTGACTCCATAGGCTGTGTCCTCTCTGTGAGTTTGCCTTGCTGCCCTGGGCCCTGCCCCCCTCCTGCCCACCATATCTGCCACCCTTCCTGCCCAACACATTATGCGACTTGCACCTACCGCCCTTTCTGCTCACCGGGCTGGACTGTTCGATCGAGGAGTTACAAAGGAAACTGAGTACCCTGATCATTATTCAGTTCCTTGGTAAAACTGAGTTAAGCATCACAATCCTCAGCAAAAATACCAAGAAAAACTGAGGACTGAGTTTCAGCCCTACTTGAAACTATATGGGTCAAAATCTGCTTTTATATTCACATAAGAAACCCTAGAGAGAAGCTGAAAAGTAATGGAATATAAAGTGGCCATCTAGTATAAATCAAATTATTTTTATTGTGCTAAATTTTCTCTTTTAGTGTTAATCCAGAGTAAGTTTAATGTAACTTTATGTTAGTGTAAATGACAACAGAATTGGCCCAATGTGCTTATGCTTATTATGAAATTGTTAGTTTTCCCGGTGTAAGGTGTCATTTCAGGAGGATTTGTAGTCAGACTTACAATCCTCCATTTGTGGAGAACAGATACAATAAAAGAATATGAAAACCTACAGAAAGTAAGATAGAGAAAGCTAAATAAACTTTCAAATTTGCTTGCTATAATATAGGAAATAAACATGCTCTGGTATAATATAGAGTTCTCTAGAATCTATACTACTTAATTCTGCCTTGTTTCAAAATAACAAAGTAGTGCCATATAGGAGATTTCAGATAACTCTTTTTTTGGAACGGTAAGTCCCAATACTGCAAAATAGTGTAACTGTAAGGATTATGCCACATGGGTTTCACACTAAAGAGGAATATGGTCTGTATCAATTCACATTAGAGTACATGAATAACAGCCACTGTTCTATTTAGGGTGGTGTATTTGAGTTTTGGTAAAACATAAATACACAAAAGTCCTTTTCGGCTTTCATATTCGAAACACAAATGCTACAACTGTATATTTGGGTTCCAAGAAAACCCACATACCCCCCACCCCAAATTGTAGTATCCAAGGTCTCAAATTGACTCCAGAAACTGGAGTACATATCCAGCTTGGAGCTGGCCTGCTCTCTGGCTCTCAGCTTGCCTCCTGCTTCGGGAGCCTGCAGTGAGTCCTCCACGTCTGCAGGGGCTGTAACTATCTCAGAACTGTCGTCTCCAGCACTGCAGCCAGGTCAAGCCCAATGAAGCCCAGTCACTGAGAACTGGGAGTCCCAGCAAACTCATTCCCCCACTACCCAAGCCAGCAACCCCTCCACCAAACGACTGAACCCTGTGAGCTAGTCCCATGCCACATTCCGCAACTCAGCAATTCCCCTGAGGCTAGGGTGGCCACTGCCACATCAGCAGAAAAGAGGACAATAATTTGTATGAAATTTACATATGCTAATTTTATACTAATTTATGCAAATTTGTGGGGTAGAGGGCAGGGCCAGAAGTGGGCAGAGCCAAGCCAATAGTACACAGGGCCAATGGTAGGCAGAGCCAACTGAATGGTTAAGTCATTGGTGTGGCTTAACCCAGCAGCAAGGAGTTTCTAGAGTTAACATTGGACGGAGATTACATTAGTTAACCCGGTGAACTCCTTGCTGTTAGGAGGGGGATAGATAGTCCTCTTACTCAGCAAGATATGGGGAAAATAGCAGTTCTTAAGTGTGCCCCACTGTACAGGCAGTTTAAATTCTTCACTGGGTGCGAGTGGTATCTCGGCGCATTAGATGATCCCAGCCTACGTAGGTCTTTGACGCTTATGAGGTTCGATCTATTGCCCACTAAGGTAGTTTTGGGGAGGCGTGCCGGAATTCCTCATGAGGAGAGGCTCTACCCTTGCACACTGGGTTGCGTTGGAGACCTGCTCCATGTATTGTTTGTATGCCCCCTTACACAGTGTGTAAGAGAATGGTATTTTCCATTTGGGCTTGTCCCAAGAGCATGCCTTTCTCCAGTGCAACAATTGATATATCTTGTTTCATCCAAATCTGTTGATCTTATCACCAGCCTAGCTTTGATGGCTCGTGAGATCTATAGACATCTTTCTTGACACAGGGCTCAAGCGTTGCTGCCGTAAGCCCCGTGAAGGGTAAGGCACGGTTTATACTATGGAAGCAATTGCAATATTAGATAACCTTGGAAGTAATTGTAATTGGGCTTCTTCCAAGAGTACGCCTTTCTCCAGTGCAACAACTGGTATATTTTGCTTATCCAAATCCGTTGACTAGCACTGATGGTTCGCGTGTTTTATAGACATCTTTTCAACCCAGGGGTCAAGCATTGCCGCCGTAAGCCCCGAGAAGGGCATGGCATGGTTCATGCTTTGGAAGTAACTGTAATTTAGATAAAATCTTTTTCTCTTACAGCTTTGGGAAATGGTGATATAAGTTTGTTTTGACAGAAGCAAGTCTTAAAGGATGGCCTTGTTTTTCCCTATGTACATTATATGTTATGTTATGTGCAAGTTGGTGCTGTATGTATGTATATATATTTTATTTAATTTTAAAAGGCTAAGGCAAAAGCCAATGCCAAATAAACTTACTTACTAGTCCTCTTACTAAGGTCCCCTTCAATGGCTCTCTCCCACTAGTCCCATTTCTCCCTAGCAGTGTGAAAAAATAGAGCCCAGGCTCACTGTGAGGAAAAACTGATGTTTTAAGTGTCTCATCAAGCTACCAATAACTACCAGTGATTCTCTACCATTCCAACCAACTTTAATTTTTCTATTTGTCTTTTGGTTTTTATTTCCTTTTTTTTATGGGGAATAACACCGAAGTCAGTCTCAGAAACCTTTGAACAGTATTGCACATAAGAACATTGGGGGTAACACACTCAAGTTAACGTGAAAAACCTTTGAACAAGTTGGCACATAAAAACACACTCCCATCATTCTGAGAAGGCTTTGAACAACAGTGCACATAAGAACATCGGGTGTAACACACTCAAGTTACCCTGAAAAACCTTTGAACAAGTTTGTAGATAAAAACATTGGGGATAACACACCCACGTCATCCTGAGAAACCTTTAAAAAATTCTCTCTCACACACACATGCAAACTCTCTCTTGCACACTCACAGATGCTATCACAGAGACACTCTCACACACAAACTCTCTCTCTTGCACAGATTCTCTCACAGACTGTCACACACACACAAACTCTCTCTCACACACACTCTCTCCCCCCCACACACACAGATTTTCTCACACACACACACACACACACACACACACACACACACAGATTGTCTCTCCTGCGTGCACACAGATTCTCTCACACAGAGACACTCCTCATACACACACACTCACAGATGCTCTCAGACTCTCACCCACAAACTCTCTCTTGCACACAGATTCTCTGAGACACACACACACACACACACACACACACAAATTCTCTCTCTCCCACACACACAGATTTTCACACACAGACACTCGCTCTCGCATGGACACACACACACACACACACAGATTGTCTCTCTCCCGTGCGCACACAGATTCTCTCAAACAGAGACACTCCTCACACACACACATTCACAGATTCTCACACAGACTCTCTCTGTCACACACACACACTTCTTCGAGTGGCTCCAACCATTCTCACAACACCCAGTGTCATGGTGAATGAACAGAGCTATCTCGAAGAACCTTGTTTACAAGGTAACGACCTTCTGCCCCACACGAGGTTGGCATGGTGCTGCCGCTGCAGGGATCCCATCTGACCAGGACTCAGGAGAGGTAGGTAGGGGCTGCCCAGGGCACCCTGGCAGGCAGGTGGAGGGGGCGGTGGAAGTTCCTCCCCTTCCGCCCCCACCCAGGTTACTTCTGAGGGTGGGGGGAGGGCTTGGAACCCCCAGCCAGCAGCCCCAAGCAGGGCACCCTGGCAGGTAGGTGAAGGGGGCAGTGGAAGTTCCTCCCCCTCCACCCCCCACCCAGGCTACTTCTGAGGATGGGGGGGCAGGGGGGCCCAGGAGACTTATCTGTGCCGGAGTCTCACTGGGCCTTCACTCCCTGCAAGCTGCAGCCTGCTCAGCACCAGCCTTAGACCTCTCCTCCCAGCCCAACTCCTCCTTCTCAGCTGAGTTTGCAGAGGCGGCAGCAGCTCCACCTCCCCCCTCCCCGGTGGGGCTGTGGGAAGAGGTGGCCTGCTGCAGACTGCCTCTCTCCACAGTAGTCCCACACTACTGGGGAGGAGGAGCTGTCACCGTAGGCTCAGCTGAAAAGGAAGGAAGGAGTTGGGCTGTCAGGCTGGGTGGGAGAGGTGAGTCTGATGCACAGCAGTCTTCTCTCCTCTGCCAGTGTGGATGCCACGTGCCAAAGAAAGCCCGCCAGCTGACCACAGCTGTGCTCTCTGCATTTCCGTCCACGGGGTCCATGGGCGGAAGTGCAGAGAGGGCAACTGCGGCCAGCTGGGGGTGAAAGACTCAGAATGAAAGGGGAATTATGGCCAGCTCTATGGTGGTCCGGTTCCCCTTTTATCCCGGACAGCAGAAACTGTCAGAAATACCGGGCGGTCTGGGTCAAATCCGGATGTCTGGATACCCTACCTGAGTCTGACCTGTGTCCCTTTCCCCCATCCCCAACCCAGCCATCCCCATGTCCCATTCTCCCCTCTTCCAAGCAGGGTTGGCTTTACCACAGGGTGACCCGGGGCCACCGCCCTAGGCCCTACTCTTTCCAGGGGCCCAGCAGTGTCCTCTTGTTTTCACCAGGACAGGGTGTGGTGGCCCCACTCCCTCCCAGCAGGGCCCCAAAGATGACCATCTTTAGGTGCCCCCAATTGGGGAGGGGCTACGAGGGCCCCTGCATTTTATCTTCAGCCTCGGCTGCACAAATTCTAAGGCCAGGCCTGCTCCCAAGCCATCTGCATGCCTCCCTCTCCCTCAAGCCAGTGAACCCCCTGAACCAGACGCATGCCCCATTTCTCCCACCCCAAGTCAGTTACGCCCTCTGAGCCAGACCTATGCTCCATTCCTCCCTCCCCAAACTAACAACCTCCCCATTAAGTCAGTTATGTTCTCCACCCACCCCAAACAAGTGCTCCCCCTTTAAATTGGAAGACGACTTAGATGAAGTTTTAATTGCATTTTCCTTTCCATATAGGCTTCTCAAAGCAGCAGAACCTTACTGCACTTCTGCACCAAAATAACCCATATGCAGGGACCTGTGTTCACTGCATTTTCACATTGGCAGCGCAGCAATGGGAAAAATGCGGTAAACATGGTCAAAGATACAAATAAACATAAATGCTAATTGCACAAAAAGATACAAATACTTGAACCCATACATAGCCCTAGTTCTAAATTAGGTGCTACTGTTCAGAAAGAGGATTTGGGGAGTCGTTGTGGATTGTTCATTGAAAACCTTAGCTCATTGTGCAGCAGCAGTCCAAAAGGCAAAAAGAGTATTAGAAATTATCTGGAAAATATCATAATGCTACTATATCAATTTATAGTGCAACCACACCTGAAGTACTGTGTAGTTCTAATCATTCTGTCTCAAGAAAGATATAGTAGAACTGGAATAGGTGCAGAGAATGGTGACAAAAACAATCAAGTGTGTGGAACTGCTTCTGTGCAAAGAGAGGCTTGATAAGTTAGGGCTCTTCAGCTTGGAGAAGAGATAATTGAGAGGGGATAGAATAGAAAGTTTACGAAATCATGAGCAGCGTGGAACAAATAAATAGGGAGTAGTTATCTACCCTCTCACACAGTACTGTTGGGGACCTGTAGGGGAAGTGCCCCCATCCCCCCTCCCCCCCCCCGGGAGGGAAGGGGAACTTAGGACAGAACACAAAACCCACCACGGAGACAATAGCTAGGGTAATGAGCCATGGGCAACAGATTAAATAGTCCCTCAGGCTCTAGTATTAGCCAGGCTCAGGAACAACAGCCAAAGTTTGTAATAGGGATACTACCTCGATGTCCAGCAAGGGATGGAATCCCCTTCAAGGTAGCAGAACCACAGAAGGTGAAGGGAAACTCAAGACAGAGAGAGGGGACAGCACACAGGAATGCAGTAATTCCAGCAGGGAGGGTCAACAAGATTAATGAGTGGTGCAAAGGGACAGGTGCAGTAAGAGAGAGAGTTGGTGCTTTTAGATGGGACGGCACCCATGGCTTGGCTTTGCCTCACACCGAGGCAGCCCATCCATCTAAAAGGCAGGCCGCCAGATGTGCAAGCAGAGCAGAAGGGGAGCAGGCAGTGCCGGCTCTGCTCCATCCCTGCTAGAAGTGCTCCAGAACATCCTGGAGAACTGTCAGTAGAGCGGGCTGCCCAGACCTGGGGCACTGGCTGGAAGTGGAGCTGTGGCTCATCTACTCATGGACGGCCACTGCAGTTCCGCTCCCAGCTGGGGGTTGCCCCGGGCAATGCCATAGAGGTGCCGCAAACAGAAGCCTAGAGTGTCAGGTGATCTGCACACAATTCAATGGTGTGGAGGAAGGAGCACCATGTGAGTGGACTGTATAAACCCGGTGCAAGCAGGGTTGCATGCAGGGCTGGCCACTCCCAGATCTGTCTAAAGACACCCAAAGAGAACACCACAGACACAGCAACAGTGAAAAAACAGAGAGGAAGGGAAACCAGGTGAGCTAAGGAGACATGGAAGCTGTAAGGGGGAGCACAATATTCAGAAAGATACTATAAAAAGACAGGGAAAATATAAAGGGGAACAAAGCACCCCAAAAGACGCTACGAGGGGACAGGGCAACTATGAAAGGGGACCAAGTACTCACGAAGAAACTATGGAGAAACTGGGAAGTTATGGAGGAAAACAAAAGGAGGCAGTAAGGAGCTATGACTAGAAGGAACCCAGGCTTATCGTTATTGTAATAATGAAAATGACATGTCATTTTCATTATCGTTATTGTAATAACAAAAACAACAAACAGCAATGAAAATAGAAATGAAAACAACATTCTTTTTTTGAAATAAAGGTAAACCCTGAAAAATGTATTTATGGCTATAACGCTTTTGTTTCTTATTTGATTATGATGAAACTAGGGGAGATTGTACCCCCAATGGAGGGCACTATGTGTACCACTTTTTGAAAAGATTAGATAAAGGGAACTGATTTTAGAAGCACTGAATGTTGTGATTTAAAGAAAAGCTCCATACACATTCATGGCTACAACTGCTTTATCATTCAATTTGCATGAAACCTGTGAATATTATGTCCCTCTACGAGCTTAATACTCCTGCCAATTTTCAGAAAGTGTGGATAAAGGGTCTTGATGGTATAAGACATTAACATGAAAATAGATTTCCAGCTGTAACATTTTTATAGTCCATCCTGTTTACAGGACATTTGGCAGGAATGTATCATTCCTTCCCTGTCATCTCTGTCAAACTACAGGACAAATTGATAAAAGTACCCAATTTTATAAGCAATTGAAGTTTTCCCCTTGAAGACCATTATTCAGATAAATAGCAGCACATGCCGTGCTAGTCAGAGAGGCAGGCGCCTGGCATGGCAGTGGGAGGGAGGATGTAGGAGGGAGGATGTGGAGCAACCAAAAAGACTGACATACATTCACTGGCCAATTATTGCATGCTTCTAGCTTTACAGGACCAATCAGTAGTAGCTTTGAGGCGAGCATAGGGGGAGGGCATAGAAGGGACATAACTGGGACTTTGGGGATAGATTCCCAGAAATCAGGAGACATAGTTTACACATCCAGGCTGGTCAATTATTATCAGAATCACATCCTGCAGCACTGTGACAAAGGACATAAGAGAATCTCTATTGGCTCTTTCCTAAACAGATGCTTCTGACTTCCCAGTAACAAGTGGGGGAGATATGTTGGGATGGTCACAGCACAGAGTGAGGATATTTATTTGACCTTTCTGCTGGCCAAATGGTATCACAAATTGATCTTATACCACAGAGGGCATTTTTACACATCCCTTAAAGTTCTGGGTTTTTCAATCTTCTGGGTTTACAAGACCACAAGTAAGTTCCGGATGCATTGTTCACACAAACACTTTCTTGAGGCAGCGTAAAGTAGCCACAGCTGTAGACGTGACAGGCTGCCATGGAAACCAAGGGACCACAGCTGCCTGGAGCAAAGCAGTTTACCAGGAGAACTTTCTACACACAAAGGTTCTGGGAGGAGTTCTATGCAGAAGTTCAAAGAGCCAGATGTTTAAGATCTGGGTGAATGATTTAGACACACAGAAAGTTCAGAATGTAACAGCAAACATGCAGGAGAAACGTGTGTGTAAAAACACCCAGTGATGCGCAAGAGAATCCCTGGCATAGGCTCCTTCTCTGCATATGCTGTGCAGGCATATAAAATTGAGCCTTTATTACATCTTTCTGATATTTGGTACAGATGATTGTGAAGGTGTGATATACAGTCCTGACACTGGTTGGACTACTAAGATGTTACAGTCACGACATAGATTTATAAGTTAATTGCTTATACCACCAGGACCCTTTATTCAATCCTTCTGAAAGTTGGAAGAAATAGTAAGTATGTGAAGGGGTGTAAACTTGCCAAGTTTCATCTACATTAAATGTGAGGCAAAGAAGTTACAGCTAAGAATGTATATGAAGATTTTTGCAAAATAATATAATTCAACTGCTTATAAAATTGGATTCCTTTATCCAATTGTTTTAGATTTTGGTACACTTAATGCCTTCTATAGGAGGTACAATCCCTCCATGTTTCGGCCAAATATAATGAAAAACAAAAAGTTACAGCTGAAAATGTGTTTTCCATTGAAAGTTGAAACCAATGAAAAACAAAAATGAAAATTTAATATTTATGAAAACGAAAATGACAGATTTAAATAACAAAAATTAAAAACAAAAACAAAAACATGGGCCCCTGGTGCACACCTCTACTGGCAACAAGAGTAACTCTGCCAACATCCTGAGGTTCCCAGTCATCCTCATAAGGAGCACTGGGACCAAACAGGAAGCCGTTGCCTGTGGCCCCAAACAGTGTCAGAAAGCGAGAAGGAACAAGAAACACAGGGGAAATTCCACACCCGACCAGGCCAAGTACTGGTGCAGGGGGAAGGCAGCCAGAGCCCAAGAGTTCAGGGCAAGCCCTGACACAAACTATACTAGGTCTTAGAGAGACTATGACACTAACTGATATAAGATTTAAAACAAACAAATACTTTGCGGAACTTTTTGCCAGAGGATGTTTGTCAGCATAGCTGAGTTTAAAAATAACAGACTGGATAAGTTTGGAGGACAGGTCAACAAATGGCTATTAGTCAAGATGATCATGGGACATAACCTTTGACAACTGAGAGCTGGAAGTAAATAATAGGGAATGGATCATTTCATCATGACCTATTGTGTACTTCTATGATGCAACCAAACATGGCCATTGTCACTGGCAGGATGATGGGCTCAAATGGATCATTGGTCTGACCCAGTTTGGCACTTGTTTGTTCTTCTGTAACCTGTTTGAGATTTTTATCTACCTATGATGCCCAATACAAATTTTACAGAAGCAAAAGAAAATATAATTTTTCTATCATACATTTATTTTCTGGTCTTTCCCTGTCAATTAATATTTCCAGAGTTCTGAATCTATTAATTTTCTAGTGTAGCTTGACTTTCAGGTCCAAGATGAAATTTGCCTCTAAAAAGTGCATCAACTTCAACATTAATCAGATACATTTGGCCTGGAAGTTATTGAGAGGAAATAATAATAATAATAATAATAATAATAATAGTTTCAGTTTAGTTTATTACGGCACGGGCTTTCACCGTGGCCAAAGTTTAAAACAATAAACAATAACAATGACAATAACAATACTGCATATTATACAAAATTATAACACAATATGCCAGTTAATGTCAAAATATGCCATAATATAAAATATATACTCACCCCACTAATCAATAATGCGGCAAACTCAATATTATCATACTGCTATAGCCAAGCAACCTCTGCTCCAACCTAAGCACCAGCAGCTAACATAGGTCTTACTTATTCCATAGGCAGACCCACACTTAAGTTTAACTATTTAATTTACATATTTAAATCCCCACCATCATCCATGCGTCTTAAATGACACCATATAACACAGGACATATTCAAACATAGGTGACTATAAGGTACCATTGCCTATGATGATCTAGACCTTTTTATTATCCATGCCCTAATTATTCATCCTGCGGCAAATATTTCTTAATACCTGCCATCACCATCTGTTTTTTCTTTTCCGCGAGTCCAATGTACGAAGCTACTGCAATTAAATCTTCCTTTGCTGTCATATTAAGCAGAAACTTATAGGCGTTTTCCCCCCTGTTTTCCCTAGCCTTATGGAGCAGTGTGGATAACCAACTATCTCTTAGGCTTCAGTAATAAGGGCATCGTAATAAGAAATGCTCCGTGGTTTCAACTTCTCTCAGACTGCAAGGACAAATATGGGATTCATATCTGATTCTGTTATACCTTCCTTCTAAGACCATGGTTTGTATTAATTGGGACTCTCAAATCAGTATAATTTCTCCTTAATGTTCTATTAGACAATATATCAAGGTAACATTCGAAGGAGAAACTTCCTTTCACTCGGCCTAGCCACAGTGAGATCTTCCATTGCTGCACTACAGCTAGTTCTTCATGCGTAGTAATATCTTTAAGTCTAAGATGTAACATTGTTTTGATGGCAGCTAGAGGTTTCGCCCAAAAAAACATGAAAGAAAATCCCATGTTTCTGAGTAGGTAGGCTAAATAATTTAACCAGGAGTACGCTCTCGTTCCAATTCTTCCCTTAGGCACTGCACAGAAAGCACATGTTCCCATTGACTCAGTAGCCTCATCCAGAATCTCATATAGGCAAGTTTCCCAAAGTATGCTACAGGGAAGGTGCCCATTTCGGCACGTACAATTGCTCCTGGTACATCAATTCCCACCCTCAGTAAGCGGCGCAGGAACTGGCTTTGTGCCCTTTCCAATTCTATCACATTCGGGAAGAGGACAATTTCTAACCCGAAGGAGGCCATGGGGTGAATCTTCAGTTGATAAGATTGTAAAAAAGTAGAGATCGGTACATCCCTTGAGATATTAGCCGCTCGTATGATACTTCCTGTAGCTCTTAAAACTTTACCTACTCAAGGCTCTGTCCTCGGCCCTCTCCTCTTCTCTATTTACACCCTGTCTGTCAGGGCGCATGCCACCTTGGTGAGACCGGCAGCTTGTTTACTGTTGCCTAGCAACGGTGCGACCTGCGGAGGCACCAAGAGCACTGGGAGCGCGGCTGCAGGGGGGCGGAGCTACCCCACGCTCCCAGGACACTCCAGACCCCGCCCAGACAAACAGCACTGAACGTGGCGTCAGGCTCAGCGGCGGTTGGGGCCCCGCCCTGAGCACACCGGCCTCATTAGGGTCACTGGCTATAAAATATACCAGCGGGGTCAGGAGCTGCCACCGGTAATCATTCATGAGAGTCTGGCCCCTGGTGTTGTATGAGCGATTTCTCGTCTGATCTTGTTAATAGCGCTGACGGAGTGATTGATCTTTGTGTGTCCCTTTTCCCTGGAGTGAGTCTGTTGGTAGAGTGAGTGTGCGTAACTGTGTTTGTCCTGTTTCCCTACTCTTGTGACCGTGAAGTGTG
This sequence comes from Sphenodon punctatus, assembly GCA_003113815.1. Classification (NCBI taxonomy): domain Eukaryota; kingdom Metazoa; phylum Chordata; class Lepidosauria; order Sphenodontia; family Sphenodontidae; genus Sphenodon; species Sphenodon punctatus. The sequence goes on from QEPC01014449.1 coordinate 1,726,410, forward strand.
ATCTTGGTGCGTGGGTTACCCCTCTCCTTGTTCCTCCCCCTAAAATCCCTTCCTGCATATTCCTTGCAAGTCCTTCCTGTAGAGTACAAGCCCTCTCCCACACTCTCCCCTTGTTCCTTGGGCGTTCCCCTTTCCCCCTTCCCCCCCTACCCGGGACTTTCCCCTTCCCCCATTCTCTCACTACCTGCTGCACGGTGCCCAGGACCCCGTGTAAATCCCCGAGTGTCTGCAAAATCCCTTTGGTTGTTCCTTGTCCTTGGGGCAATTGGGTCCCTCTCTTCCTCCCCGATTATGAGTCAGGTTGCCCTCTGAATAAGGGGGAAAGCCCACCCAAGACCCTGAGGGACCTTGTTACCTCCGATAGATACCCCTTCATGAGAGGAAGCCGCCCCTTGTCCTTGCCTCCTGTTCCCTTCCCTTTTCCCCTTGGAAGTCCCCTCCTTTCCCCATCATCTGTGGTTGACTGCCTCCCTTCCCTCTTCCCTGTTCCTCCCTTTGAAATTTCCTCTTACTTCTCCTCCTCCCGCCTTCAACCCTTCTCCCTCACTGCCCCCCATGCCCGGAACTCCCTCCCTACCCACATCCACCTTGCTTGCCCCCTCCCTCTGCTCCTTCAAATCCCTCCTCAAGACCCACTTTTTCCTCGCTGCCTTTCCCAATGCCTGCTAGTCGTTCCCCATATACCCTTCTCTGCCGACTGCTGCAACCAACCTGATTGTAACCAAGCCAAGCACACGCACCTGAGATTTTGCATCCACCTGAATGTTTGTCTGTCTTCTCCCCTGTTTCTCCCACTGTCCCCTCTCCATCTCCCCCTCCTTGTCTTTTAGATGGTAAGCCACAGGCAGGGACCGCGTCTATTTCTATGTTATGTACAGCTCCAGGCACATGGCTGGCGCTACATAAATGTTTATAATAATAATAATAATTTAATATGTCCACTCCAAGTGCCTCTATTGGAGAAAGTAACCCCTAAATAGGGGAACAATTGAGTAAGTTTGAAACTCTTTCCCCTTATTTTCCACTCTGCTGCCGTTGTCTTCCTTCCCAGTACCATGATATTTAATTTTTTATTATTTATTTTGAAGCCATTTAGTTTACAATAATCTTTTAATTGACTAATCAATTCTTTCATACTTTTCTTGGTTTGTGAAAATAGAACTACATCATCTGCATATTGCAGCATATGTAGTGGGTAGGACCCAATCTTAGACAGGCTATGGTTGGTATTCTTATAATATTTACCATGTCTGAGGTGTATAAATTAAATAGCAGGGGGGCCAGAACACATCCCTGACGAACCCCTCTCCCTATTGGAATTGGGGCACTCAATTTCTCCCCTCTCCCAACTTTAACACTTGCTGTATTATTTGCATGCAGCTGTTCTAGAAGTGTAAGCAATTTATTATCTATGCCCATGTTGTTCAGCTTATGCCAAAGACGTGCCCGTGGGACAGAATCAAAAGCCCTGATAAAATCAATAAAGGCCAAATAGAGCTTCCCTTTTCTTATGTTATTATATTTACATATCAAATGAGGCATAACAAAGCAGCAGTCCATGGTTGAACATTTCTTTCGGAAACCGAACTGCTCTTTTGGGATTAAGTCATTTACCTCTGCTGACTTCCCTAGATGCTGTAACAAGATCTTGGCATATAAGCTTTCCAACAACAGAGAGCAGGCTAATTGGTCTGTAGCATAAGGGATCTAAGATATTGCCTTTCTGAAAGATCAGAACGATCCAACTGATGCCTCACGACTCCGGGATTTACACTCCTCATTCACCTTGTTAAAGAGTTTAGCTACGATCATTCTTGCCCACATCTCATTATAATAGGCAGCTCTTTTTTAATTGTTTGTACTGTTTCCTATGAAAAAGGTATTTTTCCTGTAAAGGTTGTGATTGTTTTTCCACCCAAGCCTTCTTGATTATCAGCAACCGCCTCTTAATCATTTTGCATTCCTTGTCAAACCATACATTCTTTTGTCTAGTATATGCACTACTCGGAATTGAGAACAGGTTTACCCTAAAACATTCCAAAATTTCTGAAAATTTTCCAAAAATCAAATCTAAGTTCTGCTCACAAAGTATTGCTAATCTCATCTCCCCTACTTCCTTTGTATTGCAGAGCTCATAGGATTTGCATTCAAGTTGGCCGGGACGCCATCTCCTCAAGCCCCACGGGTTCTCAATCTTTTCTCCTCTACAGGAAATACCCTTACTGGTTTTACAATCCCCTATTTGCATCTTTAAGAGCATATGGTCACTTTCCGGCCTAATCACAAGGGAGAAGTTGGCAATTTTCTCCCAAAAATGGGGATCAATTAAAGCATAGTCCACAATGCTTCTGCCCTGTGGGCCTACGTATGTAAATTCCCCCTGGTGGTCACCTGGAAATCTGCCATTAAGGACTACTAGTCGCAACTTTTGTAATAAGATCAGAAGTAAGCGCCCTGTGTCATTGACCACCTTATCCTTTGAATGCCTATTTGATATCATAACTGAAGTATTCAACGGTATTCAACGGGTCAGTCAAAACGTCTTCAATTCCCACCCCAATCCGGGCATTCCAGTCACCTAACAATAATGTACAAGTCCGAAGAAATAGAGTCTAATAAACCTATTTAGAATTCTGGTATCGCAGATACTAATACCCGGAACAAAAAATCTTGAGGTTGAATAGTCAAAAAAGCCAGACCACCAGATATACATCCCTTCTTCCCCATTTTCTGCCCCCTATGGGATTCTATCCTACATCTGTGTAACGTATCTAGCTGTTCCTCCCCCATCCTTGTTTCTTGGAAACAAACCAGGTCAGATTTACATAGAAAGTCTGCCCAGTCTTTGGGTGATTTCAGACGTTATGCGGTTAAATTCACCACAGTGAATCCCACCCCGGTGAGACGCGCAGCCCCAACAGACGTGACAGGGGCGGCACCACCAGCCAGGGCCAACCGGAGAGAACACAGGCTGGGGGAACCCAACAGACGTGACGCGGTGGCAGGAACCGTGGTGGGAGCCCCACAAGGCACCAGGGTAACGCGGACGCAAACATGGCTGCCTGAGGGCAAATGAAGCCACAGACGGCGGAGGGCCCAACCCAAGGAAGGAAAACATGAAGGGAGGGGGTGGAAGGAGCAGCAGCGTGAGCAGCGCTTGCAAACAGTGGCCACATGGAAGGCACGCACACTTCAAAATGAGAAGCGCACACACATAAACGAAGCAGCACACCCACACAACAAAGGGGAGCAGAGCACGGGGGAAGAGGGTAGCACACACTGGGGGGGGGGACAGGGAACCCCCCCAGCCAGTCGGACACACGAAGCAGCACACCCACACAACAAAGGGGAGCAGAGCACGGGGGAAGAGGGTAGCACACACTTGGGGGGGGGACAGGGAACCCCCCCAGCCAGTCGGACACACGGGAGGAGGTGGTGGGGAGGGGCCGGCACGGCCAGCCCACCAGGAGGGGGAGGGGGCAGGAGCCCAGTGGGCAAGGGGGACCCAGCAGCCCAAGGAGACAGGAGGCAGCACAAGGCACAGTGAAGCACAACAGGCGTTTATTGAGAATACAAGTGGCACTGGCCAGGCGCAGAGGCATACAGCGCAGTAGCGAGCAAAGCCAGGGTGCGGGAGAAGGAGCAGTAGCAAGGGGGGCACGGGGCCCAGTCCGGGAGGGGGGGAACCCACACAACGGCCCGCCACGGAGCCAGGGTCTGATGGAGAAGCACACCCAGTGCGTGAGGGGAGGCACCGGATGAAAGCACGGAAAGCCCCGCCCCCACCTGCACGGGGGAGGAAGGACATAGCGGGCCCCCAGTCACACTCTCCAAGGCAGCCAGGGGGCTGGTTGAAGGCCGGGCCTCGGTCAAGAGCCACCAAGGTGGGGGAGCAGCCCCAGCCCCGTGGAACAGGGGCCCCCAGGCCAGGTGCAGGAGAGTGGGTGACAGGGGTGAGGGAGGCAGCTCAGGGAGACAGAGAGCTGTCAGCGACACATCCACAGGAGGCCACATGGAGGGTTCCAGGGTGGCGCCCGCAGGTCCCAGGCGAGAGGGCAACAGGCAGGTGGGTGGAGGCGGGTCACAGGGGGTCCAGCAGTCCCAAGGAGGCAGCAGACTTTGGCGCAAGCACCCAGGCCACAGGTGGAAGGAAGGCGCTGAGGAGGCAGCCGGATATCAGATGGGCCTGGCGCGCCCTACACCCAGCTGCAGGGGCTCCCATCGGGTGGAGGGGGCGGTAACGACAGCAGGTGTACATAGCGGGGCCATAGCCACAGCCCCCGGCAGAAGCCTCGGCCGGCCATGTGGAAGTAGATCAGGTAGAAGGCCTCGAAGGGATCCGTACAGCCCATCCCGATTTGTACGTCAGAGCAGCTTCACACCTCCGACAGGGCTGCCAGCTCCTGCCCAGAGGGCAGGGGCAAGCCATAATCATCCACAGGGGGCCAGGGCAGGTGGGACGGCTCCAGAAGAAGGTAGTAGGCAGCCCTGTGAGAGTGTGGATACCCACAGGCACCCTGCACACTAATGAAGTAGGACACGGCCAGGGCAGGACCACCCTCACACAGGCAGGTCACATATCCCAGGAAGGCACACACACACAGAGCGGAGGCCGTCTCAGCAATACTCCACGTCACAAGGCCCCCCATCGTGTCCGTTACGCGTCCCTCAGGGAAGGGGGTGAGCACACAGTGCACGCGGTAGTCGCCAGCGGTCACGACATAGCGAAAGCGCAGCATACCAAAGCTCAGGCACTGATAGGCATCCGGCCTGGTGGGCAAGGAGCGCAGGGAGCGCTTAACGATGGGCGAACGCCACAGGTCTCACAGGGCCATGCTCTCGTGGGCAGTCCAGGCTCGTACAGAGCCCCCGAAGCCTCCGAGCGGGACCTCGGGCTGAGAAGCAGCTGCCATGGTACAGCTCTCAGAGGGTCTGAGCAGCAGCAGCCATGGGGGCAGCATGAGATGTGTGGTTGGGGGGCTGCACAGGTAGACAGGGGCTGACAAGGCTGACGGATAATGGCAAGACAGGAACAATGGGGCCGCTGTAGAGGGATGCGAAGGGAATGGGCAGTGCACAGCTGCCAGCATGCAAGACCAGACAGCCCCACACATACACACCTGCAAGAGGAGATAGAAACAACAGGACACACATGAACAGGGAGAAGCAGCAGCCCGGGGGCCAAGGCCCCAGGCCCAGGGGGCTGCACAGGGTATCCCCTATGAAGGACCAAAGCCAGCACTGGAGGGAGCGCAGCGGGGCCCCAGGGCACCACCACCCCTTCGTCACCACCACCAGCTGACACCCCATGCAGGAGATGGAGCTCCCGGGCTGATAGCCCAACAAGCAGGGGGTGTGCGCCCATCGGTGCTCACCCATAGGCCGATGGGGGAGGGGAAGCGTGCACATATAGGCAGGGCCCCGATTCTTCTGCGCTACCGCGATTCGCAGAATTTTTGCAGAATCCTGCCCTGGGCAGGATTATCGCAGAAACTGGGGAAATCCCTGCAAAATTTCCCTTCTCTGGTAGTGAGCCAATCCGGGACCTGCTTTATTCTAGCCACAAGCCAATCGGGGGTTTGCACGGCCTTTATAAAGCAGCTCCTGGATCCTGCCACTTACTGATCGCTTAGGGACCCGACCGCCACTCCAGGGATCATCGCCGCCGCCCCAGCCGCTGCCCCAGGGATCACCGCCACTGCTCCAGGGATCGCTGCCGCTGCTTCAGGGATCACCGCCTCTGCCTGCTCCAGCCATAAGGTAAGTAGGTGTGGGGTGTGTGTGGACTCCTGCGTGGGGAGGTCCCGCTGCGAGCTCTGCATTGCCATGTGTTTTGTGGGGTGGGTTAGGAGCTGTGCCCTCTGCATTGCCATGTGTTTTGGGGGTGGGTTAGGAGCTGTGCCCTCTGCATTGCCATGTGTTTTGGGGGTGGGTTAGGAGCTGTGCCCTCTGCATTGCCATGTGTTTTGGGGGTGGGTTAGGAGCTGTGCCCTCTGCATTGCCATGTGTTTTGGGGGTGGGTTAGGAGCTGTGCCCTCTGCATTGCCATGTGTTTTGGGGGTGGGTTAGGAGCTGTGCCCTCTGCATTGCCATGTGTTTTGGGGGTGGGTTAGGAGCTGTGCCCTCTGCATTGCCATGTGTTTTGGGGGTGGGTTAGGAGCTGTGCCCTCTGCATTGCCATGTGTTTTGGGGGTGGGTTAGGAGCTGTGCCCTCTGCATTGCCATGTGGTTTTTTTTTGGTGGGGGGGGTTGTCTGATATTTGAAATACCCGTACACAGAAAAAATTATAAGCAGATTTTTTATTCATTGGTACAAGGAAATGGATCGCCATCTCACAGTTTTAATTTTAATAGACTTGTTTTGTAACTTTATTGGGTCGCAGAATTTTCAATTTGGGGTCTCAGAATTTTGGGGGGGAAATTGCAGAAGAATCGGGGCCCTGCATATAGGGCACAGGTGCGTGTTCAGCGGCGGAAGCGAGCGCACGGTTCCCCAGCCGCGAACCCGACCAACAGGGCGGCCACACCCACAGGGATGGATCGCGTCCAGCTGGGAACTCGCATAGCCCTACTAGAGGCGGTTGCGGAGTGGTTCTGGGAGCACGTGGCACTGCTGAAGCCCATCACAGAGGAGCTGGATGGGATGCACGCGGAGCGGTGGTACATGGCCAGGGTGGGGGCGTGCACCCGTCACGCAGCTAGCAGGACCGGATGACTCCTAGCCCTGGGGATGGCATGGCGGCTCAGTATGGCCTACAGCAGGCGGCTGCTATGAGCCAACAACCTACCAGCTGGCATCAGGGGTCTGCTGTCCAGGAGCACGTGGGAGAGGGCTGCCAGGTACCTGGCGCTGCAGCTAGCCATGTCCATCCAGAGGTGCACGTGGGCCGTGCCAAGGGTTCATCAGTGGTGGCAGAGGGTGCTGGCATGGTGGGACAATGTCACCTGGGTCAGACACTTCCGAATGGACAGGGCCACCCTCATGCGCCTGGCAGAGCGGCTGCGGAAGTGGCTTGAGCCCCTGAGGACCGAAATGAGACCCCATTCCCGTGCCACAGCGGGTCGCCATTGCTGTGTGGGCCTTAGCCACCCCGGACTCCTGCCGGTCTGTTGCCCAGCACTTTGGGGTGGGGCTCACAACGATGGCGTGCCTGGTGCGGGACTTCTGCGAGGCTGTGGAGGGGGTGCTCATGGAGCGTGTTATCCAGCTGGTTGATCAGGACACCGTTATGGTGGGTTTCGGGGACCTGGGCTTCCCCAATTTCCTGGGGGTGATAGATGGCACTCACATAGCAATCCGGCGGCCCCCAGATGACGATGCAGCCGAGTACATAAACCGGCACGGGTACCAATTGCTACAGCTCCAGGGCCTGGTGGACCATAGGGGGCGCTTCACGGACATATTCACCAGGTACTCGAGCCACAGCTATGACGCACACATCCTCACCATCTCCCCGCTCTTTGCCCGCATGTACAGGGGGGACTTCGCAGACATGCGAATGACCCGGATAGAGGGGGTGATGATGCCCCCATGCATCATTGGCGACCCGGCATATCCCCTGAAGCGATGGCTGATGAAGGCATTTCCAGTGCCCGACACCCCAGCTCAGCAGCGGTACAACACCCGCCTCAGCATAGCTTGCACCGTGGTCGAGAGGTCCTTCGGTGCCCTCAAGCAGCGTTGGCAATGTCTAGCCGGCCGGCTGGAGTATACGGTGGAGACCTCCTCCCTTGTCATTGGAGCCTGCTGTGTCCTCCACAACATATGTGAGTCCGACGGGGCCGCTCTGGATAACCCCCCCTCACACAGCCTGCCTGGCCCGGTACCGCTGTATGCTGACGTGCCCAACCCCCACGAATACCGCTATGCCAAGCGCATTAGGGCAGTGCTGACTCACTACATTGAGCACATGGCCCATCCCTGAGGCCCCTGTTGCCTGGACCCTCCCAACCGGACCTGCACCATGATGACCGCAGCCACACTGGTGCTGCTGTAGCCCTGTTCCTGCATTAAATAAAGCACTCAGATGGATGTAGGTGTGCCACTGACAATTTATTGTGCTCCCCCAGTCCCGCCCAATACCCCGTTACACCCGTGTGCCCTTGTGACCATCCCCCCTCCCACCCCCTCTGTGGTACCAGTTGCCCCCTCCCTTTCCCTACAGTGTCCTGCCCCTACTCCTTTCCCTGGTGCCCCTTGGCCGGCCCCTCCCCCGGGCAACCGGGATGACCGAGGCTACCGACCCCCCCCTTGTCCGAGGTGAAGGAGGAGGTGCTGTCAGTCACCCAGGCCAGGAGGCCTGCCCCTACCCCCTGTCCAACGCCCCTGAGGGGCCCATGCCCCTCCCCCCCGCACCGCCTGCTGCCGTATCGGGGCCTGGCAGACCGGCTGCTGGCATCTCTGATGTGGGGGTACGGGTCCCCAGGTCCACGGCCCCTGATGATGTTGGGGTGGCAGGGGTGGCAGCGTGGGCAGGGCCTGTGGTGCGGCCGGTGGGGGTGGAGGGGGCACGTGTCCGAGCGCTGGTACGGCACCCGGCAGGGCTGCTGCCACGATGAAGGTACTCAGGGCCCCTGCCTGCAGGAGGACTGTGTCCTGCTCGGCGAGCAGTTCAGCTTCTGTCCGTGCTCCTCGGCCCGGCAGTCTTGCCGGTCCGAGTGGGCCTGGAGTGCCGCCAGTTGTCTGTTCATGTCCCGCCTTAGCAGCCGCCAGTCCTTCCTCATCTCCGCCATCTGAGCCCGGTCCCTCCCCTCCACCTGTTGCAGTGCTGTCGTTGTCCCCTCCTCCAGCCGGTTTACAGCCACCAGCATCTCCTCCGTCTGGCGTGTGCTGGTTGTCACTAGCTCCTGCGCAAGGCCGTCCCTGTGCCTGCGCTCGGTGCTCTCGCATTGTCTGGGCCGGCGGAACTGGCCTTGCCCTCCCGTGCTCGATGTGGCTCTGTGGAGTGATATAGGGGTCAGTTCATCGTGTGGGGTGCCGTTCCCCTGCCCCCCATCCCATCTCTGTGCTCTGCGCGCCCCTTCCCCCCAACATGGGCACCACCCGCCTCCTGTGCCGCTCCCTCTGCCCGTGCCCCATCCCTGCCTTTGGGGCTGTGGGGGATGGGCAGCTGCCATCCCCTTCCACCACCTTGCCCGCCCCTCCCATTGGGGTCCATGCGTGTGCCCTGCCCTGCCCTTACCTGCTCCCTGGGTGTCCATTCCCTCCAAGGCTGGGCGGTCACTGGGGCTGGTGTCTGCCTGGTCTCCGGGTCGGCAGCCCGTGAGGGTCAGGGTGATGGTCTCATCCTCCCCCTCCACCTCCTCAGATTCCGCTGGGGCGTGTGTGCCTTTGCCGGAGGTGGGGCTGGGGGTGCGTTGGCCGCATGTGCCCGAGGTCCCTGGCATCTCCTCCGTGGTGTCAGTGCCCTGTGCCGGGGCTTGCTTGGGGATCTTCGGCTGCAAGGGGTGGATCCTTCTACCGGGAGCCTCCTCCTACCGGGCGCTGGGCCACTATGGAGCCCTTGCAGTGCAGCACCCGGCTCAGCATGTCCATGTAGGGGGAGGCACGTGTCGCCCGCCTTGAGCGCCGGTTGTTGTCCATAACCTGTCTCTTATACACATCTAGATGTGTATAAGAGACAGGGACTAACCACTACCACATTATTCCCCAGCTTCCTATTTTGCCTGTGATCATTAGTCTGGGCTATCCCAGCCTTTAACTGCTCATCAATTTGATGCTTCTCTGTACCTGGGTTAATTGTTCTTCCTGGGGGAGTCCCTTCTTCCGCAGAATCCAAATAACGAACTGCCGTCATGATATCTAAATTATATTCTGGCTTATATGGAGTTGATACTCTGGTCAGTTCTGGGGCTTAATAATCGATTATTTCAACTTGTAGATTCTCTCTGAGGAGGTCTAGCTTCTGAAAGATGTTGTCTTGATCAATTGGCACTAAGTTTTAAAATATATTATTGGCTGAGGATATCTCTTTAGATCCCATCGCACCCAGCAAAGAGCTCCCAATTGCTTCTACAAGGTTTTGCCTTTCAGTCACAATACCTGCGTAAATCTCAGGAATAGGTATATTTACACCTAGTACCAATGTTAGGTTGATATCTGATACCCGGGGGGGGGGGGGTGACAATTTACTTCAAGGTCCATGAGATCTTCTTCTCTAATGTCCCCTCCTATTAGCTGCATTGACCTGAGAAATTTTGGCATCATTTTTAATGGGACTGCGCTTGCTGAATTCTGCTAAGGGGTTCAAGTTGTTGTGCCCATGTAATTCCTTATTTGGGTCTTTCCTACTCTCTCTTGCCAAATCTTCTGGGCTCGCCTGATTATTGTCTTGTGCTTTTGGTAACAGCCCAGAACTCCTTGCCCCTAAGGGAACGTGGTTAGGAGAAGAGAAGTTAGGGCTTCAGTTTGGAGTGTATCCATTAAGTAATTGGGAAGCTCTTTTATAATATATTGCCCTATCAATAGATACTCCCCTACTTTTCAAATATCTCCTGGTTCGAAAAATATCCTTGACAATTTCGGTTCTCCCAAAGTGAATTCTTAAGCAGAAACCCCGGTTCCAATATGATAAATAATCTACTTTCCCAATATTCCTCAGTCTTATTTCTTTTCAAAACAGGTGAGATAAATTATAGGAGATATCCATGGTATTTTCCCAAGATGGGATATTACCATTATAATCTGGGCCTATTTTAAAACAGACTGCATTCTCCACAACCTTCATAGTCTGAAGGGAGATAACTTGTTTTGAAGTATAGGGAGGTAACTTATTCCTACCTGATTTTATATTCGAAAGGGTTCCTAAGTTCTCATTTAGGTTCCCCTTAACGTCATCAGGTTTTGCATATCTGGGTTCACCCTCTACCACGCGATCTAATTTATCAAGAATAACCCTCAGTTGTTCTCTAACTCTCGTAAGGGAAACCCCCAGATCAGAGATGCTAGAGAACAGTGCGGCAACTGTCTTGGCTATTAGTTTATTTTGCCATGTAAGGGAATCGTTAAATACCTCTTCCTGATCGTTACCTATATTATGTTGTGGAAATTGATTATTAGTCCTTCTAACCAGATCTGAAAAACTCCCATCATCATTTATTAGGCATTCAGGCCCATTTTGCAGGGACACAAGTTCCTCAGTTCCTGCCTTCTGCATTTCAGGGGAAGCCCTTCTACAGGAAAGGGGAGACTGCCTAACTCTCTTTCCATTATGCCACAATAGACACATTTATTTACCCCTGCCTCTTATAGAGATGGTGTTACCAACGCTCTTATACTACTTCTACTATCGCCTCTGATTTTACTAGCCCCTACTTCAATCACCACTTAGCCCTGAGAATAAGTTCTCAAGGTAAAATTCCTCTCTCTTACGCATACCTCCAAATCTGCTATTCTGCACATACTAGGGATGGGCGAACGCAGTTTGGAAGTCCGGAGATCGGCCCGAACTTGGCCTCTTCGGCCGACCAAACCCAAACCCAAACTGACCGAACCGAACTCGATTCTGAACGTCGAAATGACCGAACAGTTTGGTCAGTTCGGGTGGCAAAAACATGTCACTGGAAGGCAAAACATAACAGGGAGAGGGCGTCAGCTGAGGAGCAAACTTCTAGGCACCAGGGGTGGAGAGGCTTGGAGTACCAGCCAGCTTGCCCAATCACCATCCCTTTTCACCTCAGACCACTGGCTTCGCAGTCTGCGATTGGCCACGGGCTAGGCTGCACCAAGCCAATGGGGCTTGTGGTGAGGCGCGCGCAGCAAGAAACAACTGATTACCTCACCCCTTCCCAACACCTTCTGAGCTAGTCACTGTTCCTGAACAGCAGGCGTTTCAGAAGGCTCCCTCTCCCAGCAGATTTTGTTCTTTCATATTCCTAATCCATTGCCATCCTCCTCCTATTTCACCCATCCAACCCAATTACCTCCATATTATTATTTATTTAGATTATATTAGATACATTTAGGTGTTATTTTTTGTTTTTACCCCTCCCTGTGTTCAATCTTCCTTCCTCCCTCCCCCTTCCATTGAATCCTTTCCCTCTCCCTCTTATTCCATCCCTGATTATTCCCTTCCCCTGTTTTAAGTTTTGAATTTATTTAGAGTAGGATAATTATTAGACTGATTTTCATTTCAGTTTTGTACCCCTTCCTGTGTTCTTTGTGTTTCCCCCTGTGTAATATTGTATACATAGATAGATAGTTATTAGATAGATAGTTACACGTAGTAGTTAGCTTAGTTATAGAGATAGATAGAGATACAGTGTGTTTGTAGGACAAGGCCTTTGTAGTTATTAGGATATTCCATTTAGTTCAATAGGTTTTAAAATAGTTAATAGCAGTTAGATTTAGTGTAGATATATATATATATAAGATTAGATAAAAAATGTAAATAAAATTTATATACATACATACACACATTATTTTGGAGGGAGAAATGGAGAAGGGAAGGAGAGCCCGGTCTGCTGCCCGTAGGGAAGGCAATGGGGCATGTGCCAGAGGTGGCAGGGGCCGTGCCAGGGGAGTAGCAGAAGCTCAACGTCGCCTCCTGGCAGTGCCCACTTCCACTGCCACGCAGGGCACTAGAAGGCCTGCAGGACTTGAGGCTGCATCTGTCTCTGCTGGTGGTGGTGCTGGAGCAGCTTGCGATGTTCCTCCAGGGCCACCAATGTCCCCCACTGTCGAGGCGATCCCCAGCAGTCCAGAGCTGATGGATCCCACTCCGGCTGCTAGAGGCAGGGCCTGATCCCCAGGCAGTGTCAGAAAGGAGAGGAGTAGCAGCAGCAGCACTAGCAGCCATAGAGGGGGGCACAGGGAGAGTGTCAGCAGCATGGCGGGCACGGGCAGTCTAGCCTCAGGGTCCCAGTTCTCACCTTCACGGGACATCACTGTGATTGCGGACAGTGAGTCAGAGGCAGACACTAGTGCCACAGAGGACATGTCTGCAGCTGAGCCTCCTCCCAGAGCTGTGTCGCCAGAGCCACCAAGTTCTCCCCCTTCCAGCAGCGCTGGCAGCAGTGCGTCACCCAGGGCGGGCGAGAAGGCAGGAGGGGGAAAATCCTCAGTCTGGGATCATTTTAAACAGGTGCAGGCAGATGATCCCAGACTGAGGTGCAGTGCACTGTGTGCAAAAATGTGGTAAAACGTGGGCAGGTGCTCAGCAACCTGCGGACAACGGCAAGGCACCTAGAGTCATGCCACAGTGCTTTGCTGCTCAGTGGGAAGTCAGGGGAAATGGATGCAAACGGGTTCCCGACTGCAGCGGCCAGGCGCCCGACTCCTTCAGCGGGCAAGCGTCCTGCACCAGCACCAACTGCTGCCTCTAGCAGCAGGAGCAATATTCCTCCTGCTAGGGGGGCAGAACAGGAGCAGGAGCCTCCCAAGCAGCACCGTCAGTTCACCATGGAGGAGCTGGGATGGCCTGCCAAGGTCATCTGCAGGGCGCCGTGGCACTGGCTTCCAAGAGAAAGTGAAGCGAATGTTGGCAGAAATGATTGCCCGGGATGGGCAGCCCTTCTCAATTGTGGAGGACAAGGGCTTCCAGCGGTTGATTGGGTTCCTGGCCCCCAACTTTAAGCTGCCTTCCCACTCCACCCTGAGTCGGACTGTGGTGCCACAGCTCTACAGGGCTTTGAAGAAGTGGGTGAGGGAGCAGATGGCAGGGGATGGAGGGGCCACGATCCACTTGGCCACTGACCTGTGGTCCGCCAGAAATGCCCAGCACGCCTACCTGGCAGTGACTGCACACTGGAGGCAGGACCCAGAGGCAGCGCTTAGCAGTGGCAGGAGGGGTACTGAAGTAGGGTACAGGTGGGCCCTGCTTCAGGCACAAGTTATGGACAGCTCCCACACCTCAAGGAACCTTGAGGCAGCCCTGGCCACCATGGTGAGGGAGTGGGTCACGCCAGGCGCGGCCTTCACCAAGGGGTGTGCGGTCATGGACAATGCAGCCAATATCATAAAGGCAGTCCATGACGGAGGCTTCACAAGCATCCCTTGCGCCACACACACCCTCCATCTTGTGGTGAAGGACACTCTGGGCTTGGGGGAGAAGGGGATTGGGCCAG
>QEPC01014449.1:1745222-1886138 GCA_003113815.1 Sphenodon punctatus
TGCCCTCCCTGGGGTGCTGCTAGGGAAGGATGGCAATGGAGAGACCCTGGCTGGCACATGCAAATCCTGCCCTCCTCGGGATGCTGCTAGGGAGGGATGGCAATGGAGAGACCCTGGCTGGCACATTCAAATCCTGTCCTCCTTGGGGTGCTGCTAGGGAGGGATAGCAATGGAGAGACCCTGGCTGGCAAATGAAAATCCTGCCCTCCTTGGGGTGCTGCTAGGGAGGGATGGTAATGGAGAGACCCTGGCTGGCACGTTCAAATCCTGCCCTCCTTGGGGTGCTAGGGATGGCAACTGGAAAGACCTTGGCTGGCACATGCAAATCCTGCCCTTATTTGGGGGTGCTAGGTAGGGATGGCAACTGGAGACCCTTGCTAAGGATGGCTGGCAGGCACATGTTTGGGTGGGGGTGCTGCTCATGCTCGTGCCTGACTGCTGGAAGAGCCTCCCACACTACAGTACCCTCTCTCTTTGTGGCAGACATCCGCTGCTACCCGCTGATGCCCACTGTTTGTGCCTGACTGATGCCTGCCTACCACCCACCCACACGCCAGTGACCTCGCTCTAACGGATAGAGCCTTACGTTTCTTGTCCTCAAAGTAAAAGTTTACAAACCTGGCAGCAGTGACAGCAGCACCTCCTGTGCCCACCGGCTCTGGCTCCTCCTCCACCACCGAAGGTCCAGCAGCAGCAGCAAGAGGAACCTCTTCCTCCACCACTGGCTCCGCCACCTGGGCCTTCCCCCAGGCTTGACGTTTAATGGTGGTGGCAGCGGTCACCTTCTTCTCCATTTTTAAAAAATATATATTTTTAAACAGACACACACAGCCAACACACAGCACCCACCAACACTCACCAACCAGCCAAACCAAAACCAACACACACCACACATCCAAAACACACGAATCAAAACCGAACACCCAGCCAGCCACAACACACACGCTCTCACCCACACAAGCTCCACACGCACTTGAATTTCCTGTTTCCGTCGCAATCACGGGCTCTCACGATACATTCTTCCAAATGACCGAACCGAACACGACCGAACTGAACGGCCAAACCCGAACTTGGCGACTGAACCAAACGGCCAAACCAAATGGGCGGGCCGAACCGGACCGAACCAAATGACCGAACCCAAACCGCGATCTGTTCGCCCATCCCTAGCACATACACAATAGTGCTTAATTTTACAATACCACTTAAACTTATATAGTTAGCTATGCAACAGAAAGGGAAGCGGCATTAGTATCAGTGTAGAACTCTACACAATATCAAACATACCACTGTAATGCATTCTGCGACTAGGGGCTACACCTCCACACAGTAGACAGCAGTCTATCCACCAAGGAAGGGAAGTTGCTCCCTGTCAAAAGAAAAAAATATCAAGCTGTCCAGAAACTCCGGCCCTTACATGGCCCGCGCCTAAGGGTGTCGCGCACAAGGGTTAGGCGACACCCACGGAGTCCACCTAAGTAGCCCAGAGGGCGATGGTAGAGGGCGAATCTATCATGTCCCCATCACAGGTGATCCAATTACCAGCGCAGGCTGGGGCAAAGGTAGTGCAGAGTCCGAGGTACAAGCCACACAGCTATTGCGCAGTCCACAGCGGGGGGCAATTTCCAGGCAGCAGTTTCTAGAGGGTCTCAGCCACTCCAAAATCCGTTCTTCTGCTTACCCCTCCAGCCCAATTCCAAAATATATTTCTCTGGAAAAGCCCCACTCTCCACCGGTTCTCTAGATAGCAGTAGTGGAAGTCCAAGCGCAAAAAGGGGGGGTGCCAACACCATGTCCCCACAAACGGCCCCACCATGGCCGACACCCTTTGGTGTCACCCAAGGGCTGGCGCCCAAAGGGCACCAGGCCCTGTTTAAATACCTGAATAGGAGGAAGGGAGGGAACTCCAGTAAGTGGAGTTATTTTTATAAGTGCATTTATTTTTATTTAGGGCAAGCAATGTACCTGGTGCTGTACAATCAATAGCTATAGATAGAGCTGCAACTGAGCACCTGAAGATTTGGGCATCCCCGATGAATCTGGAGTACAATCCACCTGGCCCCATTCAGGCACCATCAATGTTTGTATGGGACTTGACAGGCTGCTTGAACATGCCTGCTAGCCTTTAAAAGTAACAGGCCTCAGCTAGGATTGTTGCAGAGCTTTCGAGAGGCACTGTAGGGGTTGAAGCATCGGTGTGCCTTTGAAATTCATCTGAGAGAGGGGGGCTTCGGAGCATGCTCATGGGCTAAGATGCGCCAGAGGCACGCTCCCACTCCCGCAATCTATTAAAGCCTCAAAAACTAATATTAGAGCCCCTAAAACAGCTTTAAAACACTCTATGGGCAACCATAAAAAAGTAAAGAAAAGCACGGAAAAAGCATACAAGGAAACTCTGCATCATTATTATAGCAGATCTCAAAAGACTTGTGAGGCCTCACCAGCGCAAGTAACAACAATAGCGGCGAGTATGCCAAATTCACTGGAGCGAGAGAGAGCCAACAGTGAGAGTGAGGTAACAAACACTTAAAGAAATTAAGGAACAAATGATGATGGAATTTGGGAAGGTTCATACCACCCTAGATGTGGTAAATAAAAAAGTTGAGAACCTGGCGAGCCGCATAGATAATGCTGAAGAGCCGGTTGTAAACGTAGAACAAAGAGAGCTTTAGATCAACTCTCAATTACAGCAGTTTATTATTTATTATTTATTTATTATACAATTTTATACTCCGCCCCTTCTTAAAAGCAGCTTGGGGTGTCTTACAATTCAAAACAAAAATACAAAACATAAAATACAAATATAAAACCACTTTAAGCCATAAAAAAGATAAACAAAAACCCTTCCACCCTAGCCCTCAAAACCATCCCACCCAACCCATCTCACTTGCCAAAAGCCTGATGGAACAGCCAGGTCTTACAAGATAGTCTAAAAGAGGGGAGATACGGGGCCACCGAGAACACCCTCTCCATAGTAGCCCCCCGGGACACCCAGGGGACTTCGAGAAAGGTGTCTCCAGTTGACCACAGGGGCCAATCAAGGGCCTGGGGGGTAAGGTGCTCTTACAGGTAGATGGGGTCCAGGCTGTGAAGGGCTTTAAAAAGTAAGCACCAACACCTTGAATCAGGCCCGGAAGACTATAGGCAGCCAGTGCAGAGAACAGAACACTGGTGTAATATGCGCCTGGCGGCCTGTGGAAGAAAGCAGGCCGCTGCATTCGGCACTAGCTGCAGTCTCCAAACCGTCACCATAGGTAGCCCCACATAGAGCACATTACAATAGTCAAGTCTAGAGGTTATGAAAGCATGGATGACAGTTGCCAGGTCGAAGTCTGAGACATACGGTCGAAGCGGTCTCACCAGATGTAATTGGTGAAACGCACTCCTCACAACAGTCCCCACCAGCACATCCAGGCGGAGGTGGGAACTGGGGAGCACTCCCAGGCTGCCAACTTGGGGAACCAGCAGGGGGAAATGGTGGATGCCACACTCACCACCTTCCCCACTAACATCACCTCTGACTTGTCAGGATTCAGCATCAGGTGGCTCACCCTCATCCAGTCCCCATAGCTGCCAGACACTGGGTAAGCACTGAGACTGCTGAGTCTCAGCCAGATGAAAAAGAGAGGTCGAGACATCAAACCATTTCACGACCTCACCCAGCGGATGCATATACACGTTGAACAGGAGATGGGACAAAATGGAACCTTGTGGAACACCACACGAGAGGTCCCAGGGAGATGAAAAATAATCCCTGAGCACCACTCACTGAGTTCTTCCGGTCAGCTAAATAAGAGTGCGCAGGAGCTGGTTGACAAATGCACCAACTTAGAGAATAGAGGTCAAAGAAAAATCCTTCAATTTTTGGGCTTAAAATAAGGTGAAGAGGGACAAAATGCCGGTGCGTTCATTCTAACTGTGCTCCAGCAATTGTTCCCAGGGGAGGTGCATGTCCATGAGGTCAAATTTGAAAGGGTGCATAGGTCTTTACGACTGAAACCAGCAGCAGATGCACTCCCTAGAGCCATCATTGTGAGTTTTATAAACTCAATGAAAAAGAAAAAAATTGAGGCTGGCCAGATCCTCCAAATAACCTTGAATACCAAGGCACCAAAATAAAAATCTTTAATGATATGGCAGTAGAAAAGTGGAACCAACAGAGAGTATGGCATAAATATATAGGACCTCTATACATATAAGAGCTCAAACCACAGATTAAATACCCAGCTAAGCTGTCTATAATATATGAAAGGAGAAGAAAAAAATTTTTAAAGCCAGAACAGCCCAAGTTCCTCCTGCAATCTGATCCAAGACTGAGAGATCTACAACCAGCATGCAGGTCTAATAACAGATGAAGCCTGATTAGTTGGAAGCTCTGGAATTTATCTTTGTATATTGGAGTCCTAACTTACTGACAGAATGAGCACAGGACATGCCACTGTTGAGCTGTTTTAAACTAAGTTTTTGGTGGACCTCCTGGGAAATGGACTCAAAGTGTTAAATATTTACGGTTATATATGGTCCTGATTAGAATGGGGAAATCACTTAGTAAATGTGTTCAGTAAAATGCATTTAGTATAAGGGCCAACAAAATTAAAACCACCAGAGGGAGGTGTTGCATAAAAAGCTAAGCTATACACAAGTGAACACAGTAAATAACTATTCCTGTGAGTGCCATATACAGATACTAATAATGAGGTGCCTGTGGCCTTTGGCTTTCTAATCCAAAATGGAGGCACTTAACTTTATAATGGATAGCTGAGAGGTTGTGGCCTTTATTTTCTGAATCTATAAAACCAATATAAAGGAGGCTATGGCCTTTATCTTTCTGCATGTGGGGACCACATAAATGGAGATCTCCAGCCCAAATTGCAGTGTTAAAGAGGCTGTGACCTTTATCGTTCTGAATGTTGGAAGCCACATAGGTGGAGCTCTCTAGCCCAAAATAGAGTATTAAGGAGGCTGTGGTGTTTATCTTTCTGAATTGGAGAAACCATGTAAGTAGGGCTCTTTAGCCCCAAATACAGTCTTAATGAAGGATGTGGCCTTTATCTTTCTGAAAGATGAGGAATCACATAAGTGGAGATCACGAGCCCAAAATATAGTGTTAAGGAGGCTGTGGCCTTTATCATCTTTTTGAGATTCATTACGGTTTATTAAATAAAGATATGCTCATGTTTAACTATCAGAGTGGAGTTTCCAGCGGGCTCTATAGTAAAGTTTCAACAAGAACAAGAACAACAAAGAAAGAGGTTTATATTAATTAAAGAAAATGTAATCGCTATCAGTTGTATGAGGTGATAAAAGTGGGAGCAGGAGACCAATGCTTCAAAGAGGGTAGAAAAAAGAAGAAACTCCCTCTTCAAGGCATAATAGAAATAGATTCAATAAGTAAAGGGTCGCTTATGGGTACTAAGGAGTATATGGGGGCCGTTGTGATAAAAAAAATATTTTTGTTTAATAGTTGGAACCAGTAGAAAGAATATATTACTGTAAATCTCCCAGAAAATTAGAAAGAGATAAACATGGTTAAAACAACTACATTTACCCTGAATGTCAAAGGACTGAACAGCTCTATAAAATGCAGAAGGCTGCTTTCTCTCCTGATGGAACAAAAGGCAGAGGTATGGTTTCTACAGAAACTCACTTGCTGTATAAGGATGTTTCTCGGCTCAAAAACAAATTCTGTGAACAAATTTATGCATCTTGCGCAAAAAAAAAGAAAAGAAAGAAAGCCAGAGTAGCAATTGGTTTCTCAGAAAAACAGGAATATACACAAACTGACACCATAAAAAAGATTTTTATTGGTTAAAGGAATTCTAAACAAAGAAAAGGTGACCTTGGTAAATATATACTCCCCAATCGAAAACCAGATTCCATTTATAACTAAGTAACTAAATACTATAATGGATAATACAGAATGTAAATTAATAATCCAAGATGATTTAAATTGTACAATAACAGAGTTGGATAGATCAGGACCACAGGGTAAAAAGAAATACTCAGAACATAAAATTAGTAAATTACTAACCCAGCATGGCCTTATAGATACATGGAGATTTTTTATTCCTACAATTCGTGAGTATACATTTTACTCTTTACCCAATGATTCCTATTCTAGAATTGATTACTGCCCAATACATAAAAATAACATTATTGCTGATAGGGGATAGACCTTTAGCAAATAAAAATAAAAACCTGGATTCTTGACAAAAAAATTCTAAAGTGCGAGCAAGTATAAAGAATAATTTTTTTTATTTATTTATTTATTTATTTATTTATTTCGCACCATTTATATCCCACCTCTCCTGCCTGTAAAGCTGTCATGTTGGGCAGATTTATTTCCTTATCAGCAATGCTGCATAAAAATAAAAGATTAACTAGATGCAAACTATACCAACAGCTACAAAAACTTGAAATGCTACAAAAAACAGATACTGTAAAAGATAGAACTAAATAAATCTTAGGTATAAAAGGTGAAATTAATGCCTTGGAAACTGTGCAAACTGCATTTCAATTGAGAAAGATAAGAAGTTATTACTTTAATAAAAATAATAAAGCAGATAGGCCTCTGACTCGACTAGTGCAAGCTAAAAGAAATAAAGCATGAACTTCAGCAATAAAACTTCCAGATGGAGGAAAGACATGTCAGCAAAATGATATCCAATCCACTTTCGTCAATCATTTTCAAAAACTATATACCTCTGACAATCCAGCTCAAGATGAAATACAAGAGTTGTTGGTCAAAATAAAGATCCCAAAATTTAATGTAGCGGAGATTGCATACTTAGATGCTCCAATAGAAGCATCAAAAGTCAAAGAGACTATCGACAAATTAGCTAGTGGCAAGGCTTGCAGGTCTGATGGCTTTCCTATGGAATATTATAGAACATTTAAAAGTTAATTATACCACTAACAAAGACACTGAACTATATAGTAGAAAGTGGTCAAATGCCATCATTCTTTAATGCAGCCACTATAACATTATATTAAAAACCCGGTAAAGACCTGGAAGAATGTTGCAGCTATCAGAAAATCTTGCTATTAAATGAGGATTACAAAATACACATCCAGAAAAAATCAACTTACATCTTTAATTATATTTTATGGATGCAGAGAAAGTATTTGACAGAGTTGAGAAGAAATGTTTAATCGAAATATTAACAGCAATGAAATTTGGTGAAAACCCCTTAACCTGGGAAAAAGCAATTTATAAAGAACCAAGCTCACAAATTATGGTTAACAGAATACTTATGGATCAATTCCAACTGCAACAAGGAACCTGCTTATTTTCAATTTAGTATTGAAATTTTAGCCATAGCCATAAGGAAGGAATCTGAAAACAAAGGAATTCAAGTGGGAACAACACATCATAAGCTATCGTTATACGCAGATATGCTTATATATGTAACTGACCATAGTAACTTGGTGCCTAAACTCTTGACATTCATCAACAACTTCAGTATAATATCAGGGTATAAAATCAATTACCAAAAATCCTCCGCTATATTATATACCACCTATCCTTTGGAAAAAAGAAATATTGCCAGAATTGTACCTTTTCATGTGGAAGAAGATAAATATACATATTTGGGTATTTGGCTTCCTGAAAAATTAGATAAACTCTTTAGTTACAACTACCTCCCTATCCCTAAAAGCCATAACTACAGAAATAGAAACATGGGGTAGATTGGTGTGTTCTTGGTTAGGGTGATTAAACTTATTTAAAAAGAGGATCCTACCAAAGCTCCTCTATGTCATGACGGCTATACCAACTGACCTACTAGCGAGCTTCTTTGAGAAGGTAAACAAGATAGCATCTGTTTTCATCTGGAGAGGAAGGCAACCTAGAGTCAGTAAAGAAACCTTACAGAGTGACAGAATTAATGGGGGACTGAACTGTCCTCATATGCATTTTTATCAATATGCGATAATACTTAGAGATGTGAAATTATGATATCATGGCAGGAAAAATGTGGAACGGGTAGATTTTAAAGCCTTCCTTTTAGAACCTAATTATGCACATGACACAGCGCAGGCAAAGGAGCATCCCTTTGCCAAAGTGGCACTAACCACCTGGATTAATAATAAAAGCAGGGGACAAAGGAACATTAACACCTTATAGTCTAATTGAAAATACACACTTGAAAAATTAAATATTGCTCACAATTTGAGAAATAATCTACAGAAAAAGGGAATAACCAAAATTTCCTAATTATAGAGTAATGAAAAATTCAAATCACTATCTAGAAAGATTACTACAAACTAAAATAAATTTCTTAGAATTTCATCAATAGTTTTTTTAAATAATACAGCTACTTGCAAAGCAGTTACATGGACTGATGTCTGATTTTTATTTTCTCCAGAAATAGCAATACTTGGTATCTACCCTAAAATTTCGCTCCTCAATCCCTACAAGGACACGTGTGAAGCAATTGTCTCTGCTGCAATAAACGTACTAATGCATAAGTGGAAGAATGGTGTGCAATTGGATGAAACCATGTGCATACAGTGCATATTGTTAATTATGTCAATGGAAAATTTGTCAGCGGAACTAGACGATAAATACAATGACTTTTGCATTAAATGGTCTTCCATATGGGAAAAACTACAATCCATGTGTGATATTCAGGGAAAAACACCGTATTTACATGTGAAAAGCATATAGTGTATTAAATAACTGGGAAATATCTGCAAAAGGTTCCCTCCTCCCTTTTCAATTGTTTGTTTTGATTTTTCTCTCACAGTGACACGGGGTGGGGATAAAATAGAGATAGATCAAATACTGGTCTTTTATTATAATATTCAGTTTTATTAATATAGAATTTATGTACCCGAATATACAGATAATGGGTGCAATCCTGCAGCCCTCGCAAACTGTACCTACGTGAGACCGCAGGTGCTCAGGTGCCCCACTGACACAGGAAGCCGTGTGGGGCAACGGCACACCCTGTCCAATGAGACCCTCTGAGCCCACACACCATGCAGCCCGGGGGATGGAACAGGAGGCGTGCCAGCTTCATCCCCCAGGCTGTGGGGTGTGCAGGTTCAGGGGGTTGCATTGGACGGTGTGCACCATTGCCCCATGCTGCTAAGCATCCGCTCCTCAGATTTCCACTGCACCTGCCACCGGCATAAGCCAGCAGCAGGATTGCACCCATTATGTATATGTAAACCAAACATTATATTTCAACTGAAACGGTACTACAGTATTGTCAGGGCCCCGATTCTTCTGCAATTTTCCCCAAAAAATTCTGCGACCCCAAATTGAAAATTCTGCGACCCCAAATTGAAAATTCTGTGACCCAATAAAGTTACAAAACAAGTCTAGTAAAATTAAAACTGTGAGATGGCAATCCATTTCCTTGTACCAATAAATAAAAAATCTGCTTATAATTTTTTCTGTGTACAGGTATTTCAAATATCAGACAAACCCCCCCCCCAAAAAAACACCACATGGCAATGCAGAGGGCACAGCTCCTAACCCACCCCCAAAACACATGGCAATGCAGAGGGCACAGCTCCTAACCCACCCCCCAAAACACATGGCAATGCAGAGGGCACAGCTTCTAACCCACCCCCCAAAACACATGGCAATGCAGAGCTCGCAGCGGGACCTCCCCACGCAGGAGTTCCCCCACCCCCTACTTACCTTATGGCTGGAGCAGGCTGAGGCGGTGATCCCTGGAGAGGTGGCAGTGATCCCTGGAGCGGTGGCAGTGATCCCTGGAACAGGGGCTGGAGCGGCGGCGATGATCCCTGGAGTGGCGGTCGGGTCCCTCAGCAATCAGGTAAGTGGCAGGATCCAGGAGCTAGTTTATAAAGGCCGTGCAAACCCCCGATTGGCTTGTGGCTAGAATAAAGCAGGTCCCGGATTGGCTCACTGCCAGAGAAGGGAAATTCTGCGGGGATTTCCCCAGTTTCTGCGATAATCCTGCCCAGGGCAGGATTCTGCGAAAATTCTGCGAATCGCGGTAGCGCAGAAGAATCGGGGCCCTGAGTATTGTATACAATAAAAATACTTTTTAAAAGAGGGAGGGGGGAAGAAAGAAATTCATCTGAGAGGCACTGGGGAGATGGAGAGGAGGTGACACAAAAAACAGCATTTGAAACTGACAAGTCCTGGTTGGGACTGTTGGGTTTCTCAGTTTCTCCGGGTAATGTTTGCATTTTCAGGCATCAGGAACCCGACTGGGTACCCAATGGGGTACCCAAAAATGCAAGTGTTACCCATGGGCACTAATTTTACTACCCGTTGCCGCTCATTATAGACAGGTCCCTGCCCTAAGGGGCTTACAATCTAAGAAAGACAAGGGAGAAGAGACAAGGAGAGACAGGGATACATTCATGAAGTTGAGAAGTTGCAGGTGCACATGCTTAACTTGTTAAGCCTAGGAAGAGGGTGCATGGTCTTCCCAGGCTCCCCTTCCACATCAGCTGTCGGGGGGAGCAGTGTGCACCCTCCTCCCCTCTCCCTACAACTGCATGTGGGCAGTGGACCAGACCCTACTCTGCAGGGGTCAGAGCACATGTTACAGGGAAGAGAAGGATTCTGAGGGAAGCGGGGAGGAGGAGGCAATTGCCTCCTCATGATGAGCTAGGGAAAGCCTGACAAAAGAGGTTGGTTTTCAAGAGGGATTTGATGTTTGGGGGCAAGGGAGCAGAAGGAATATATCGAAGGAGGGAGTTCCAGGCAGCAAGAAAGAAGGGGTGAATATGATTTGAGCAGCAAGAGAGTTGCAAGCAGGTGAGGGTGGAGGCAGAGGAGGAGCGAAGCTCCCAGGCAGCGAGCTGGAATGTGGCAGGAAACGAGTGTGGAGAGAGACAGGGGAAGCAAGGTCATGAAGAGCCTTGAAGGCGAAGATAAGGAACTTGTAATGAATATATTCAGGTAGAGGGAGCCAGTATAAGCAGAGAGACGGGCTGAACATGGTCAAAACAACAGGCAAGATGGATGACTTTGGCAGCAGAGCACTGAATAGAAATGAGAGGGGCGAGATCAGAACAGGAGAGATCAGTAAGGAGGAAGTTGCAGTAGTCAAGGCAAGAAATGACATAGGGATGGACTAGGGGTTTGTCAGTAAAAGCATTAAGTCAAGGCCAGATTTTTTCAATATTATGCATAATGATATTTCCTCCCCCTCCCCCATTATTCAACAGAACTGTACTTTTAAGGATGACCAAGTTCAAAATCTGTAATGCCCTATGATTAAGCAAGTTTTTTTTCTAGCTCCTGGGACTGTTTCTCCTAAAGATATCACAATTTTGGTAACATCAGGTTATCTGACAGTGAATGTGTCTGCACCAGGAAAAATGATCCCTTCTAGCCCCTTTCTCTTATGGAAGCTGTCTTTAAATAGCTCATTTGTTCTGAATTTAATTGGATAACCTAGTATAGTAATGCCTAAGTAATCCCTGATGTGCAAGTACATGTGTCAGGGTTGCAAGGAAAAAAGCAGGCCAAAGAACTGGTTTCAAAACAAACAGAAGGACCAGATTCAGGACAAACAGGGGGTGCAGCCACACGAGATAGCCAGAGAGGCTTGCCCCTCCATGGGGCCATGGGATGTAGTGACTCATGTGTCCAGGAGCCACCAGATGTTTGCCTCATCCCAGGGTGGGGTGAACATCTGCTTGCTCCATGATGCATCCTCAGCGAAATCCTGAGGATGCATCACTGAACAGCGTTACCCCACGTAAGGTAAAGCTGCCCAGGACAGAGCTGTTGGAAATGCAAGGACTGTGAGATCATTGCATCCATTTGCCCAATGCAGAGTTTACAGAGGAGTGTGAGTAGCTAATCATCAATAAGCAGGCAGGAAGCATACTTAAGCTTAAGTAGCTTTATTAGGAAATACATGTAGGATAGGAAAGACCTACATCTATGCTAAGTCCTAAGACTAGGTGTGTTCAAGAGGGAGGAAGGAAGCTCTCTGAAGCTCTCTGAGACACAAAGAGATGAGAAACCTCCTGGGGGAGGAGATTGACCAATCAGGTCCTGACAGGAGTAGGACAGATAGGATGGGGGAAGGGTTCCCTGATATGTCTGTCTACTCCTGCTGTTTCTAGCAAACAAACAGGATGAGGTGCTTAGGGGGGATTCAACCAAAGGAATGTATTTCCAACAAGAGCAAGCCTGTGTGGCTGGGCACGCTTGTGCTGCCATGCTTGGGGCAACCCTGTATCCATAAGCAATTGGCACTAGCACTGGTTGCACAGTGCCATGTCACCGCTAGGATGGGAGTCTGATCTGCCTGGGGGGAACTGCGCACATGCCCCTCTCCACTCCCTGACAAGCCTGCTCCTTTGGGGCCCTCTCCCAATATCATTTGTTTGTCAGGGTGGGGAGAGGGGCACACAGTTTCTCTGGACTCCCTCCATTAGCTGTCAGGTCGATGGAGGAGGGGACGGGAGCCTGCACTCTTCCCAGGCTCCCCTCTCCCTCGATCCACCCAACTGACAGCTGATAGGGGGAAGGGGAGCCTGGGAAGAGGGTGCATGCTCTTCCCGGGCTCCACTTCCCCATCACCTGTCGGAGGGAGCAGTGTGCACCCCCTCCCTACAGCTGCATATGGGCAGTGGACCAGACCATACACTGCAGGGGTCAGAGCCTCCAGCTGTGGCAGCAGGCCCGCGACTGGCCCAGTTGCCAGCCTTCCCCTTGCTTGTGTGCTCAGCTCTCTGCATGGGCCCTGCAGCTTGTCGGGGCCCTGCAGCATGTCGGGGTCAATTACCCGCCACAAGATGGTGCCGGGATCAGGCAGCTCATCTGGCTGCACCCATGGTCCAAGGGCAGAATGAGAAGGGCAGAGCAAAATTGGGGCAGAACCAGTCCAACGGCAAATGGAGCAGGATCTGAGATAAGGAGAGCAGGTCAAGTCTAGAGGCAAAGAGGATTGGTCCAGCAGAGACAGGACACATAAAACAGGAAAAAGTAACAGATGATCCATGCAGCTTCCTGTGGCTGCGGGACTGTCTTGTATACCTCAGGGACCGCCTCGCCCTCCGTGACCCAGAGCAGCTCCTTCGGTCCGCTGGGGGTACCTTCTTGGAGGTCCCCCGTGTTAAGCGGGGGGCCACAATGGAGAGGGCATTCTTGGTGGCCGGGCTGCACCTCGAATTCCCTCCCGGAGGAAGCTCGCCTGGCCCCAAGCCTTTTGACATTTCGGCGAATCAGTAAGACCTGGCTGTTCACCCAGGCCTTTGGGGAGGGGGTGGGGGAGGGGGTGTTTTATCGTCCCCCACCCTTATTTATTTATTATCCCAGCCGATTTTATTGTAGTGTTTTTATCGATTGGTTTTATTATTTATTGTTTATAAATTTATAAATTGTTTATAATTCACTTGTTAGCCGCCCCGAGCTGTTCGCAGGAGGGGCGGGATACAAATTTAATAAATAAATAAATAAATAAATAAAAATAAATATACGGCTGATAGCCAACTATCAGCAGAAACCATGGACCTAATCCAAGGTGTGGAAATGGCACTAGTGAGCTAGCCACTGCCCGGGAACCCCAAGCTCGCTCTTTCAAGACCTGGATATTGACAGCCAGATACTGTGTACTAATTTCATTTTCTACTACAGTGATGAAACTCAGTAACTATAACTGTAGAATCATGTCCTAATACCATCTTCAGCAAGGTAGCCCATACAGACCACTTTCCAAAATAGCTGCATCTGCTA
Source organism: Sphenodon punctatus (assembly GCA_003113815.1). Lineage (NCBI taxonomy): Eukaryota > Metazoa > Chordata > Lepidosauria > Sphenodontia > Sphenodontidae > Sphenodon > Sphenodon punctatus. The sequence goes on from QEPC01014449.1 coordinate 1,758,904, forward strand.
TAAAATTCAGAGGTAATTTTCTTAGTTATAGACCTCTTGCCCTCCAAGCTACGGAACGTAGAGCTATCTTCAAGTCTCACACCTAATTTTGAGGTATTAAGAAACTGAGGTAAGTTGATCTTTAATACCACATCTTTTTTTCTCCCTTTGCAATACTCTTCCTTTTGAAAATAAACCTTCATTCAAATGATGTGATCTGAGTGTGTGTCCTTGCAGTGGCATATAACATCATGATTATGAATACTACTTCTGTGTTTCATTTATCCTGGGGTTTCATACTGAAGGGTTTTTTATGTTGCAAATATTTATTTTATTTATTGAATATCTATGTCGCCTTTTCCACAAGGCTCAGGACGGCTGACACAAAAACGTTGAAAACATTAAAATAAATACATTAAAAACACTCTCCCACCAACCCCCCATCCTCCCACACAACCCCACCCAAAAATTCAACCAAACCCCACCTATCCCTGCCTGCCAAATGCCTTCCCAAATAAAAAGGTTTTGCACTGCCTCTGGAAGATAGCCACGCTTGGGCTCAAACGGCTAGGGAAGGGAGTTCCACAACATGGGGGCAGCGACTGAGAACGCCCTCCCATGCACCCCCGCCCCACGGACAAGAGTAACAGATGAAATGCGCAGGAGAAGGCCCCCAGACAACCGTAGGGGCCACAAAGGGATATGGTAGGATAGGCAGACTTTCAGATATATGGGACCCAGACCATTTTAACAGTCAAAACCAGCACCTTGAATTGTGCCCGGAAAGCTATAGGCAGCCAGTGCAGACCTCGGAACACCTCTGTAATGCACTCCCGGCGACTTGTCCCTGAAAGGAGACGAGCCGTCACATTCTGCACCAGCTGCAGCTTCCAGACAGTCACCAAGGGCAGCCCCACATAGAGCGCATTGCAGTAATCTAGCCTTGAAGTGATGAAAACATGAATGACAGTGGCCAGATCAAAGTCAGAAAGAAAAGGCCGCAGCCTCCTCACCAGATGGAGTTGGTGAAAAGCGCTTCTGGCCACCGCCGCAACCTGACACAGCATCCAGGCACAGCAAGGGATCTAAAAGCACTCCGAGGCTGCAAACCTGAGTGACCAGAGGGGGTTGGACCCCATCAATGACAGGAGCTGCAATTCCCTCCAAGTCACAAGACCGGCCAACCATCATCACTTCAGTCTTTTAAGGATTCAGCTTCAATTGAGTCACACTCATCCAATCCCTGACAGCAGCCAAACATTGGATTAACATCGAGACTGCAGGGCCTGGGTCAGATGAAAAAGAGTGGTACAGCTGAGTATCATCAGCATATTGGTGACATCTCACCCCAAACCTCTGAATGAGCTCACCCAAGGGCCTCAGATACACAATCAACAAGGACAGAATAGAACCCTGCGGAACACCACAGGGAAGATCCCAAGGAGACGATGAGCAATCGCCCAACACCACCCACTGGGACCTCTGACAGGAAATAGCGGAATCACTCAAGAGCAATCCTGTGCACCCCCGCCAGGTCCCACAGTCGTACCAACACCACCTCATATAAGGATATAAGGAGCTGCCTAACTGAGTTAGACCAAGTATTGTCACAACCCGACACGGCAGCAGGGTTTCAAATCCAGCTCTCAATGGTCTCTAGCAGAGGCCTCACCCAGGCATGCTACCTGAGATGCTCTAGGATCACCAGCAGAGGCCTACCCAGGCATGCTACCAGAGATCCTGAATTGGGGATGCTGGGGATTGAACTTACACATGTAAAGCATGCGCTCTACTACCTGAGTCATGGCCCACCCCGATCAATTATTTGTATCACGATCAACTGTATCAAAGGCTGCAGAAAGACCTAAACGATCAACAAGGTAGATCTTATTTATTTTATACTTCAATTAATGGAAATAATTACAGATAAAGCAGATTTCCAAAGTCCATTTCTAAATAATTTCAGCCTGATGGACATTTGCTGTACCTGGAAAATGAACATAATGTGTGATTAATTCAATAAAGAATTAAATGTTTTCTATTATTAGTCCAAATATTTGTTAAGATTAGGAATACTATGAGAATACAAAAGAGAAAAAGTAAAATGGCTAAAATAAACATCCCATTAAAACAAATAAATGTTTACAATTACAAGGGGAAATGAAGATGCTTCTGTCATTGCCTCTACATTCTAAGGGTTCTTTATTGCGAATAAGCTGAATTTGTTTAAAGTATATGAACATGTACAATTCAATTTACCACATGGGATTGAACTTTTTACACTGTTCTGTTCTAATCAGTGATGCAAAATAATTTAATGAATATTAAAAGAGATGAATTTGGTTTTAAGTAACAGACTGATATTGTAGGCTCAGTTCAATTAAATGAACTGGCAGAAATCATCAACAAAAACGTTTTCAGATGTTGCAGGAGAAATAAATTCAGAATACAGACAGAGTTAGCTCTGCATGTAGCAAGATGGGTCGGAAGGACGTGGCTGCTGCTTGGAAAAATTAATGTATTTTTCTACAGAGTGTAAGGATGGGGCATGAAACAGCACCCTTGGGGCCTGAGCATGGTGACTCATGCCTCAGCACTACTGAGGCACTCTGGACAGGGGCCAGGTCTAGAACTAATGGTCTTTTCCGGCACTGGTCAGGCCACACACCCCTTATCTTTGCTCTACACCTTCCGCTTCCTGGTTTGCTGCCTGCCATATAAAAGGCAGGCCTACAGCCACAGGAAGCTGGGTAGATCATCTGTCTCCATCCCAGTGCTTGTGTTTCCTCCCTGGATTCCTGCTTGTGCCTGCGGAACAGCTCTGTTACCCTTGAACCCCATTTGTTCCTGGACTTGCTTTACTCCTGTTTGGTTTGGACTTTGTTTGTCTCTGCCTGCCTGATATTATCTTGAACTGGTCCTTCTGCCCCTGCCCTGAAACTAGTTCTTCTGCCCTTGTTTGTCTGCCTGTCCATCTGCCGGCCTCATATACCTGTGGTGAGGTTCTGCATCTGCTACAAAGCCCGCTTTATGACTGCGTGCGGGCCCACCCCTGTAAAACCATGTCTGTCAGTCCATCCATACTGTTCCCTGGTACATATGCTAGTTCCTGAACTTGATCTTGCACCTTCTCCTCAGCCTCTGATCCTGCACTGAGTCTTCTGGACCCTTGGACCTCAATCCCACGACTCCACCCTGGACACCATTCCACCCCATGTTCCTGACACAGAATAAATGCAGAAAACGTGGAAAAAACAGAAACATGTTGGAGAAAAATTAAAAATTAGAGAATCATAAAGATGACAAGAGAGATACTAAAGGTACTTCTAGAGTTCTTCACAGTCTGGGCCCCTTGTACCTCAGGAACCGCCTCGTCCTCCGTGCCCCAGAGCTGCTCCTTCTGTCTGCTGGGGGTGCCTTCTTGGAGGTCCCCCGTGTTAAGCGGGGGGCCACAATGGAGAGGGCATTCTCGGTGGCCAGGCCGCACCTCTCCCGGAGGAAGCTCACCTGGCCCCAAGCCTTTTAACATTCCGGCAAATTTGTAAAACCTGGCTGTTCGCCAGGCCTTTGGGGAGGGGGCGAGGGTGGGCTAGGGAGGGGTTTTATCCCCCTTCACCCTTATTTATTGTATTATTTATCATGTTCCCTGGTCCTGTTTTAATTGTTGTATTTTATGCGTGTTTTAAATATTTTATGTTTGTATTTTTATATATATATATAATTATTATTATTTTTCATTTGAGATTGTAAGCCGTCCCGAGCTGTTTCAGGAGGGGCGGGGTATAAATGTAATAAATAAATAAATAATAAATGTGCAGGGTGTGCACATTTGGTTTGCACTTGGTGTGGATGGGTGCACCTTGGATTGGGCTCATATTATAGGGGTGGGACTCTGGACAAAATCTCGGTATCAGTTTTATACCGGTTCTCATTTATCGGTTCTTCTCTCGGTTCTTTCACTATCAGATTTTTAACATTGAGGTTTTCCTCACTGAAGGAAAACCACAATGTTAAAAATCCGATAAAAAAAAAACAATACAAAAAACCCGATACCACCGATAACAAGAAAAGAATAGAGCTGTTGGATTAATCCGATAGTCCCGTTATCGGGTAGTTTCGATTCTCGGTAATACCAAAAGTTCCATCCCTACAAACTAAGTATGACAAAATTAGTGACAATTTTTTTATTTTTTTTTTAACAACTAGGAATTCCTTAAAATATCTTTGGCATCAATGTCCATACTTCGATGTCAAACAGAAAGCTTGAACAATTGCAATTTACTAATAAACAATACTGACTTGTGTCTTTTATATATATATAATTATTATTATTTTTCTTTTGAGATTGTAAGCCGCCCCGAGCTGTTTCAGGAGGGGCGGGGTATAAATGTAATAAATAAATAAATAATAAATAAAATTCTAACATAGGGACAATCCAAGGTGTGCACATATACCATAAAAGAAAAGGTCATACTTAAAGTTCCATTAACTTGTCCAAGAGGCAACCAAGATGCGTGTCAACCAAGATGTATCTAACTTGGATTTTAAGCTTTTCAATAAAGTATACATTATAAATGGCCATTTATATAAAAATTAATAAGCAGTTTAAATTGAAGATGAAGCTGTACAAAATTGGCTTGAGGGAAGTCAATGCAGTAATAAAATGGTAGAGCACATCATTTCTAGAAATACTGAGTAGAATTCAACCCTAGTGTAACTATGGGTGCAGTCACATAGGATGTGGAAGGCCCAATCACCATGCAGCCCTGTTATGGACAAGCACTGCCACCACACTCAGGGTAAGCGCAGGGAGCTGGGCAGATGGTTACCCCCCAATCCTGCTGCAACAAGGGGAGGGCCTTAGCATTGGCCACACAAGTGGGCACCCAGCCCTGCCCCTCTTCCCTCTCCCATGTGCTTGGGGTAACATGGAGTAATCTACCCCCAAGAAAAATTTACTACAGACTAATGTTTCATGTTGCCACACCTGTTCTGAACAGGAGCAGTGAAATAAAATTACTTTAGCCCTGGGTAAACTAAGGGTGCTTGCTCAAGTTACCGTGCTGGGGGAATCTAATGAGAAGCAAATCCCCAGCAGGGAAATTAACATGAGGCTTTCAACATGGACACAGGGTTAAAAGCATCATTTAATGTTTCTCCTGTTGTTTTCAATCACGAAAGGTAAGGTTGGGTTTTGCACCCTGCCTTTCGTGACTGAAAACAACAGAAGATGTATTAAATGACATTTTAAACCAGACGCTCACGTTCAAAGCCTCCCGTTGATTCCCCCACCGGGGTTTGCTTTCGTTAGATTCCACCAGTGCGGTAACATGGGCAAGCACCCTAACTGAAGATAACTTATCTAGGGACAAACATTTCACGTGAATGAGGCATATTAATATTGGTTCAGTGTCACTCTTCCCTTTCCCTCCTCCCCTATTCATTTACTAGAACTACAAAAGGAGATCCAAAGTTATAATCAGAAATGATTTTAGGATGAAAATATCATTCATCACTTTCTTCAATTAATTCTTCTAATCAGTAATTTGTACTCACCTCAGTTGTTACACAGTCATAGCAAAATTCTAACAAACAAAACCTCTATTTTAAAAGTTCTCTCACTTTCAAATAATGTAGCCATGGCAAATATAAAGGTGACAATACTATAGACTTATGCTTAAGTACTTTTCTGAAGTGGGGCTTGTAACAAACCATCCCTAAGCATTTTCAGGATGAGGCCAGAGAGAAAGTTGTGGCAGGGCGAACTCTGTGATATAGCTACAGTCTGTCAGGAGTTAAAGTAATTGCTCAAAAATGGAAGGTAGCAAGAAGCTGCTAGGAAGACATTTGCTATTAAAGTCTGAAGATCAGAAGCTTCAGACAAAGCTCAGTAGGAAGGACAGCTAGGGAAAGGCAAAGCTTAACAGTCTGCCTCAAGAGGAGGCTGGAGCGTGCCTCAAGGGTACCCCAGGGCAAAAAGGGACCCAACGCAAGGGACTCACTCAGTCCTATGGTATCAGAGAACACGCTGGCACTGACTGGCCAAGAAGACTGATCCAAAATCGGGGAGCCCAGGGAGGAACTCACCTCCTCCCTATTAGATAAATGTATTTGTTTGTTTGGGGAAAGGGAGTGTGTTTTCTGCAAGCATCTCTACTAGACGGTGATTTCACCTGTGGATCTTCTGCCCCCTGCATCCAGGTACTATATACTGTCTTAGCTGCCCTGTAAGTGGCAGCCTTTGGGTAGAGGCTGAAGGGCAACGTCTGTTGGCAGGCTGTTAGCAGATGGTAGCAGCAGAGGCAGCCACGTTTCTTGCTTGTCAACCGAGAGGAGGGTTTTAGAAGAATGATTCAGGATGCAAAACACACTCTGAATATCTGGACTTTAGTTTTGTGCCCTTTTAGGTTAATAAGCCAACTGAGAGTTAATTTCTCTTAGTCTCAGTATGGCTAAACAAAGAGATTTTTATGTCACTTTACTGAATTCATCCAAGAATATATCTACTCAGCTTAAGGTAACAAACTTTATTGTCAAAAAAGGTCAGCCCATTGCTACAAGAACTTCTATTTGTGGTCCTTCACAAGAAGTCAACGGTCCTGCTAAATCAACTATGGACTTATGGACTTAAGAAAGACCATGTCTCGCCCCAAGGGCCCAATTATAAAAACAATACTGAATTTGCAGACTGTGATTCTTCATTAACTTTGCACTCTAATTTAGGAGAGAGTTATTTGGAATTTCGGAAGAACTTTGGTGCGGACGCTCCAAAGTTGTGGGATTGTGGTAATCAGTTGTTAACTCTTTTAAAATCTAAATCTTTTTCTGGGATGCGTGAAAAAGCCAGGTGGTATGATTCTATACAGCTTCAGTTAGACAATTTGAAGAATGTAATAGACAATTTTAGAATTGTTAATACTCGGAGCTGAATATTATCAAACAGTCCTGTGCTGATTTAAAGACTCTTTTAGTTTCATTGGAAGCTTCTATATATATGAAACTGGAAGCTTATAAGGATGATAGGATGGTAGAAACGTCTATACATGCAACTGATTTCCTTACAAATAGACAGAGGATCTTCAGGGGGGATTAGTAACTTCATGATAAGAGATAAAAAGGCAAGATTAAGAGAGGAGACTATTATTATTTATGACTTTGAGGTCTTTAAAAATGAGAATAAATTTAATTTATGAGAATAATTAAATATTTGGCCTCTAAATTTTACCTTTCATTTAAATGGCTGTAACAAAATATTATCTATATTAATAGACTATTTCATTATAAAGAACAGTTTAAATATCCCCCAGTGAGAGTTGGATTTAGGCATTTATATCTATGCTTGTTGATTATAAGTATAAGTAAAGTGCAGACATCCCATCTTGGTTTGGAAGAAGGGGAGGATTTCCCCCCATTTTTATCCATAAGTATAAGAACATAGAAGTGTCATACTAGGTCAGACCAATGGTCCATCGAGCACAGCATCCTGACTCCAACAGTAGCCAGTCTCAGTTGCTTGAAGAACCCAACTGGTCATTATGGGGTAATCCATTCCCTGCTGTTCACTCCCAGCTGGCCCCGGACCTCCCCTCTTTTCAGAAAAGTTGCAAGATCTGGCTGTTCTGCCAGGCATTTGGCGGGATGGATGAGGGGGTAGGGAGTGGTTGTTTTATCTGTTTTCTCCTTTTAATGTGTTTTAATTGTTTTTATTGTTGTAAGCCGCCCCGAGCTGCCTGTGGCAGGAGGGGCGGGGTAATAAGTGTTGAAATAAATAAATAAATAAATAAATAAATTTATTGGACTGAAAAGGCTGCAATGAAAGTCTTGGAGATCTGTAAAAAGGTGGCTGCCTGCATTACAAAGGTTAACAGAAATAACTGATAAAACTTTTATTAGAATTTCATTCTGGATTTTGCACGAGTGTTGACCGAAAAAGTTCTTCCGGCTAAGAATATAGTTTGGCATAAGGCTTGGTTCAATGCTAATATTTACTATCCTGCTCCCTCCTGCCTCCGGTAACTCGAGGCAGCTTACAACCCCTCATAAAAACCCATTAAAACCCACTTTCCTTACCCCCCTTATCCCCACCTTAACTGGCCCCTCCTCCAAACGCCTGGAAGAACAACCAGGTTTTAGACTGCTGCCAGAAGGTGAGCAAATCCAGGCAGAGACGGATCTCCACTGGAACGGAGTTCCACAGCAATGGAATGACCACCAAGAACACTCTACTCATGGTGGCAACCAGTCTACTATATGGGACCTCCAGGAAGGCGCGGGCCGACCGCAGAGACTGGCCCAAGACCTGGGGCAATGAGGCCATCCCTCAGATAAGTGGGACCTAGACTGCTTAGGGCTTTCTAGGTTAACACCAGCACCTTGAATCAGGCCCAGAAGTCTATAGGAAGCCAGTGCAGCATGCAAAGAATTGGGGTAATACGTTCATACCAGCCCGTCCCCATCAGGAGACGGATCACCACATTCTGCACCAGCTGCAGCCTCTGGACTGTCACCATGGGCAGCCCCACGTAGAGGGCATTACAGTAGTCTAGTATCAAGATGATGAAAGTATGGCTGATGGTGGCAAGATCAGAATTAGAAATATAAGGCTGGAGCCTCCTCACCAGATGTAACTGGTTAGGGGAATGGGTTAGGGTGGTTGGGGTTTTTTGTATACCTCCCTTGTTGTTTATTTTAAAAGTTGTTTTTACTGTTATGTTTTACATTGTGCGCCGCCCAGAGCTGACTGTGGCAGGATGGGTGGGTTAAAAATGCTTTAAATAAACAAATAAATAAATAAATAAATACTTGGCAAAAGACGCCCCCAGCCACAGCCACCACCTGACTATCCAAGCACAGCTGCAGATCCAAGAACACTCCCAGGCTCCGAATACATAACCGGGGGGATGGGCAAACTCCATCTCTAATGGGAGTCCCCCACCCCCAACCCTTAGATCACTGACCCTGCACACCACCATCGTGATTCAGCTTCAGACGACTCACCCTCGTCCAGTCCCCCACAGCTGCCAAACACCAAGAAAGCATCGAGACTGCCAGGCCTGGGTCAGATGAAAACAAGTAGAAGAGCTGGGTATCATCAGCATATTGATGACACCATACAGCAAGCCCCTCACAATCTCGCCCAATGGCTGCATGTACACATTCAACAGGAGTGGGGGGGACAAAATAGAACCATGTGGGACCCCACACGGAAGGCCCCGAGGAGATAACAAGCCGTCCACCAGCACCACTCGCTGAGAACTCCAGACCAGGAAAGAATGGAACATCAAAGTATTGTTCCGTCCACCCCAGCTAGATCCCACAGGCGAGTCACCAACACCTCGTGGTCAACGGTATCAAATGCCACTTGACAGATTATTATTATTAAGCATTTATATAGCACCAGTAATGTACCTGGCACTTTACAACTGTAAAAAAGAGACACGGTGGCTGCCTTAGCAGGCTGTATCTAAGAGAGACAAGGGGGGAAACAAAGGGAGGGGGACAGAGGAAGAGACAAGGATACATACACAAACTCATGAGGTCTCAGGTGCACGTGCTTGGTTTAGTTACAAAGGTGTAGTTATGCATTTAATGTTACGCAAGATACGATGATTCAGGATAAGTCAGCAAGGGGGCAAGGGGAATGAGGAGCCAGGGAAAGCTTGACGTAAGAGGTGGGTTCTGAGGAGGGATTTGAAGATTTGGAGGGAGGAAGCTGAGTGAATGTGTTCAGGGAGGGAGTTCCAGCATTGGGGTGGGGGGCTGCCAGGGAAAAGGGGTAGATGAGTTTTGAAGAGCAGGGAAGCTGTGAGCAGGTGAAGGTGGTGGCAGAGGAGGAGTGGAGCTCCCAGACAGGAGTGCAGCAGGAAATGAGTTATGAGAGCTAGGGGGGAGCAAGGCCATGAAGAGCCTTATAGGTAAAAACCAGGAGTTTGTGCAGAATTGCATTCAGGAAGAGGGAGCCAGTGGAGAGAGGAGAGGAGGGCACAGTGGCAGGCAAGGTAGATGACCTTGGCAGTAGAGTTATGAACAGAAATGAGAGGAGCAGGGTGAGACCGAGGAAGGCCAGTGAGAAGGAGGTTGCAATAGTTGAGGCGAGAGATGACCAGGGCATGGACAAGGGTTTTAAGCAGTGGAAACAGTGAGAAAAGGACAGATCATAGCACTGTTGCGCAGAGAGAAGCGACAGGATTTGGCAACAGAATCGATCTGAGGTTTAAAGGAGAGGGAGGAGTCAAAGATGAACCCTAGGGCTATGTGCCTGTGGGACAGGCTGGATGTTGACCCCATCAACAAAGACAGAGAAGGAAGAGAGAGAGGAAGGATTGGGAGGGGGAAGATGTAAGATGCAATAGAATCAATAAATCTAATAGAATCAATAAGGTCGAATTTCCCTTATCCAATTCTAGGCAGAGGTCGTTGGCCAATGCCATAAGCGCAGTCTCTGTGCCATACCCTGGACAAAAACCAGATGGCGCTGGGTCTAGGAAACCGATAGCATCCAGGTGCACCTGGAGCTGCTAAGTCACTGCTCGCTCAATAACCTTCCCTCCCTTAGGGAGGGCAGAGTGCTGGACTGTTTCAGGGAGGCAGTAGTGCAGCCTCTGCTAGGGATGTGCGAACACCGGGGGGGTTCGGTGTTTGGCCTGTTCAGGGTTCGGACGAACCCCAAACCATTCAGGTTCAGCCTGTTTAGCCTGAACGGGTTTGGGGGGGAGCGCGTTCAGGCGGGGGGGCGGTTTTCCCTCCTCCCCCCCTCTAGGCTGCGTGGGTGGAAGGGGCACTGAGAAGCACCTCCTCCCTCCACCCTGCCCAGCGTCGTTACAACAACGAAAAAATTTAACCACCACCACCACCACTGCAGGGATCGCCCTACCTGGTGGTACCGGGGCTCTGACCCCGGGTCTGGCGGTGGCGCTTCAGAGCACTTCAGGCACTTCAAACCGGAAGGCCTAGTAGCGGCCTAAAGTGGGCTGGAACGCCGCAAGACCCGCCACTGCTGCCACCGCTGCTGCCAAACCCGGAGCCCGACCTACCTGGTGGTGCCAGGGCTCTGGCCCCAGGTCTGGTGGCAGCAGCAGCAGCGGGTGCGGGGCGCTCCAGAGCACTTCAGTCCGCTACTAGGCCTTCTGGGTCAAACCGGAAGGCCTAGTAGCGGCCTGAATCGCTCCAGAGTATCACCATTGCCAGACCCGCCGCCACTGGACCCAGAGCCCCAGCACCACCAATCCCTGGGGTGGGGGGGTTAAAAAAAACTTTTTACGAGGCTGGGCAGGGTGAGTGGGAAGGTGCTCCCCGGCACCCCTTCCACTCACGCAGCCTAGAGGGGAGAGGGAAAACCAGGTCCCTCCCTGCCTCCGCCTGAACGGGTTCGGAACCCAAACTTTGTTCGGTCGTTTCAGGCAGGGGGAAGTTCGGATTCGGGGTGTTTGACCCATTCGCGAACACCCCAAGTTCGGGCCGAACCCTGAACTTCTGAACCGTGTTCGCACATCCCTAGCCTCTGCTCAAGAAACCATTTTTGGACACTGATTCCCTTGCCAGCTATCGGCCAGTCTCTAACATTCCCTTTTTAGGGAAGGTTATTGAATGGGTGGTGACCCAGCAGGTTCAGGGGTATCTGGACAGTGTTAGTTTTATTAATCCCTTGCAGTCCGGCTTTCAACCGGGTTTTGGCACTGAGACTGTGCTTGAGGTCTTGGTTGACTACCTCTACTGTGAGTTGGACCAGGGTTGTTCAACCCTGTTGATCCTGTTAGATCTCTCGGCTGCAATTGACACTGTTGATCATGAGATGTTGATGGCCCACTTGCGGGACTATGCCAGAGTGGGTGGGACTGTTCTTGAATGGTTCTGTTCCTTCCTGGCCGGGAGAACTCAACGTGTGGTACTGGGTGATTGTTCATCTTCTCCCTGGGACCGCGTGTGGAGTCCCACAAGGTTCAATCTTATCCCCTCTCCTGTTCAACATGTACATACAGGCTTTGGGCGAGGTCGTCAGAGGGTTTGGTGTGCATCATCAATATGCGGACGACACCCAAATTTACCTCTCTTTCTCAGCTAACACAGGCCCGGCAGTCTCAGTGCTTGCCCGGTGTCTGACGGTTGTTGGGCACTGGATGAGGGCGAGCTGCATGAAGCTGAATTCCGATAAAACAGAGGTGATGCTAGTGGAAGGGACTGAGAGGATAGTGGCACCCATCATTGATGGGGTCCGCCCCTTGTTCGTCTCTCAGGTTCGGAGTCTGGTGGTGCTCCTGGACTCACAGCTTCCCCTGGATGCCCAGGTGGCTGCTGTGGCGAAGGGAGCATTCCACCTATTACATCTGGTGTGACGGCTTTGGCTGTATGTCTCAGACTCCGACCTCGCCACCATCATCCATGGTTTCATCACTTCAGGATTAGACTACTGCAGCACGCTCTACGTGAGGCTACCCTTGGTGACAGTCCAGAAGCTGCAGCTGGTGCAGAATGCAGCGGCCCACTTCCGTATGGGTCTCCGCGAACACATTACACCTGTGCTTTGGTCTCTGCACTGGCTGCCTATAGTCTTCCAGGCCCAATTCAAGATGTTCATTTTGACCTATAAAGTCCTATATGGCTTGGGCCCTGCATACCTGTGGGATTGCCTCACCCCCCTGGGTCCTGGATCAGTTTCTGTTGTCAGCCAGAGGAGTCCTCCTCAAGATCCAGTGAGTGGCTCAGGTGTCAGCAATGAGGACGGCGTTCTCAGTAGTCAGACCATGGCTGTGGAACTTCCTCCCAATGGAGGTCCACCTGGCCCCAAGCCTTCCCTCTTTCCGCAGACAGCGTAAGACCTGGCTGTTCTGCTGGGCCTTTGGTGAGGGAGACGGGTGAGGGTGGGGGGGCAGGGGTTATACTCCACTGAGAGTTATAGATTGTGTTTGGTTTTTTTAAATTGTTTTTTATATTGATGTTGTATGGATTTTATTGTTAGGTGATTTTATTGTGTTGTAAGCCGCCCTGAGCTACAGTAGTAGGAGGGGTCAGCCTATAAATATGAGAAATAAATAAAAATATTAAAAGGGGAGGTTAGAGACAGGCAGATAGCTGGCGGGAGAGTCAATGTCACGTGATGGTTTCTTGAGTAGAAGTAAAACCAAGGCCTCCTTAAGGCATCCAGCACCCTGCCCTTCCATAGGGAGGCACTGATTACCCCACCCAGAATGGTCCCCAAAGTCTCCCAGTTGGACTTCAACAGCCCAGCCGGGCATGGATCTAACTGACAAGTTGTGGTTCTAAGAGCCCCCAGCACATTCCCCGCATCAGCAGGCATTATCAACTGAAATGGATCCCATAACACCAGACTAGACAGGGCCTTCATAACCTCTGACTCTGCCACTGTCTCTCAACAGGCAATGCCAAAATCATGGTGAATGTGAACAATTTTATCTGCAAATTAATTCACAAACACGTGACAGCGGTCATAGAAAGACTCCAGTTCCAGGCAGAGACAGGCCAGACTGACCAAGCCTCTCACCACTCAGAAAAGCTCCACTTGACATGATTCCACAGATGCTATGATGGCTGCAAGAACCCCCTTAGAATAGAAAAACTGCAGAGCAAAGTCAGATAAAACAAGCAAAAACAAAATATAAGCAGCTTCTAATTAGGAAAAAGAAAGAATATCAAGGTAGATATTGGGAAGATATTACAAATGCTACCAAACTAAAGGATAGCAAACATTTTTGGCAGTTAACTGCAAGTGAATTTAAATCCAAATCCTTTACCCAAGTCAGCTATATAGATGCTGACACATGGGTTAATTATAATGATGATGAAAAATGTTCTTCTGGAGCTGAAGAACCTGATTATAGTCTTATGCTGGGTTCTGCTGGGGAAAAAGACCTGAATTACTCTTACGCCAATTTCAAGTTACAGATCAGCAAGTGGATGTATACACAATCTCAACTTGGATAAGGCTGCAGCCCTTAATTATCTTCCACCTAAAATTTTTAATTTTCTTTCTGGTTCCTAATTTTAAAAAGGGCAGTAAAGCAGATCTTAATTGTTATGGTTCAATAAGCCTGATTAGCATCCCAGCTAAGATTTATGGTAGACACTTGTTGGTACATTTACAGTCATGGATGGATGAATCTGGAATTTTAGGAGAAGAATGGACGGGTTTTTGTGAAGGATATTCTGGTCATGATAAGTATTTCATGCTAAATTATTTGATTTCCAAATATTTAACGAAGAGTAAATATTTCTATGTGGCTTTTATAGACCTTTTTTTATTTAAAATATTTTTAACCCCCCACCCCCCATGCCTGATGAAAGAGCCAGGTCTTACAGCTTCGTCGGAAGGCAAGGAGATCTGAACTGAGGCAGATCTCCTCCGGGATGGCATTCCAAAGCGACGGCACAGCCACAGAGAACACCTGCCTGCCTATTCAAACCTGCCAAAAATGCAAGACCTACAGGAGGGCCCTCCTGAATGACAGCAGGGGCTGCCTAGGGAGTGAGACGATCCCTCAGATAAGCAGAGTCCAGGCCTTTTAGGGCTTTAAAGGTTAAAACCAGCACCTTGAATTGGCCCCCGAAGAAAATAGGCAGCTAGTGCAATGCTTGGAGCACTGGCCTGTCCCAGCAAGGCGGGCCGCAGCATTTTGCATCAGCTGCAGCTTCCAAACTGACACCAGCCCCACGTAGAGCAAATTGCAGTAGTCCAGTCTCAAGGTGACGAATACATGGATGATAGTGGTGAGGTCTGAGTCTGACACACATAGGTGGAGCCTTTTCCCCAGATACAATTGGTGAAAGGCGCCATTGGCCACAGCTGACACTCAGGAATCCAAGTGCAGCTGCAACTCCAAAAGAACCCCCAGGCTCCACACAGAGGGAACCAATGGAGGGCGAACACCCCCAATAATAGGAGTGTTACCCTCCCCCAGATCACCAACCCCACCCACCAGCATCACGTCCATCTTATCAGGATTGAGCTTCAATCAGCTCGACCTCATCTAATCCCCCACAGTGGCCAGACACCGGGACAGCAAGGAGACAGTAGTACCTGGGTCAGATAAAAAAGATAAATACAACTGGGTGTCATCTGCATATTGGTGACAACGAACTCCCCAGCTGCGCATGACCTCCCCAAGCGGCTTCATATACACATTGAACAAGAGGGGACAGAATGGAACCCTGTAGGACCCCAGAAAAGAAAGCCCATGGGGACAAAGTAAAATCCCCTACTACCATCCACTGAGATCTACAAGCTAGGTAGGATGGAACCATCGTATAACGGTTCCGTCAACCCTGGCCAGGTCCCGCAGGCGGGTCACCAACATCTTGTGGTTCATGGTATCGAAAACCGCTGATAGATCCAGTAGAACTAGTAGGGTCATACGACCCACAATCCAGCTCTACTAGGAGGTTGTTGACCAAGGCCATCAACACTGTCTCCGTGCCATAACCTGGATGAAAGTCCGACTGTGTGGGATCAAGAAAACCAGTGCGGTCAGACACCTTAAGGGGGTGTTTGATACAACTGAGAGAGGAATTCTTTGGAAGAAATTGATAAAACTGAATATAGTTCAATTGTTACATTTAATTTAGGAATGAAATGAAGTCTTTGGAAAACTTCAGAATTCAGCGAAGATTACAGTATTCAGTTCAGAAAGTCCAAATTCCGAAGTTCTGAGGATCAAGGTTGTTATACAGAAAACTTCTGAAACTACTGCATGCGTGGGAAGCTGGTGGACAGTTGAGCTTGTTCTGGAAATGAAACTTAGTGCCATATTTGGTAGGAGGGGGGGTATGGGAGGGGACAGTTGAGTGATCGTAAGGCAGATGGCCTGCCAATCAAAACTTACTAAGCCAGATGGCAAGCTTTAGATTGGCTGGCAGAGTAAAATAAAAGTGGCTGCAGCCATTTTGTCCATTCTCTTTGGTGAGTTTGGCTGTGTGCTACAGTGCTGCTGGATCTGTAAGTAATTGGCCGGGGGGGGGGAGGGGCTGGTCTGGCCTGGTTTGGTCTGACCTGTCCATAGGGCCAATGCTGGGGGATGGGGATTACCTTTACCATGCCATGCAGGTTTTTTTTAAAAAAGACTACTACTACTTGGGTAGCACATTGCTTCTTGTTCTGCCTGCTGCTTTGTTGGCACTACAAGGTAATGTGGACTCTTTCGAAATGATTATCGGATTGAGAGTGATCATTTCCCACTAATATTAACTCTAAAGGATTTAGATCTTAGTTTGAGGGCACACTTTTTGGTATCAAATGGGGAATACGAACAATCAGGCCCCTGTAGGCTAAGACGGTCAGCGAAGATTGAGGTGCAGTTAGTTACTAGGTTAGGCACACCCGAGATGCAAAGCCTTAGGAACCTGTTAAGTATAACCAATGATATAGATGTGGCATTGAAAGCCTTGAATTATATTTCAAGGAACCTACTCCCCTATTTGACAAAGTTTCCAAATTCTCAAACAGAAAATTCTCCCTTTTTGGGATGGTGGGATTTTGAGTGTGCTAGGGGAAAGGCTGACCTTAGGAGAGCTGCCAGAGGATTGAAATATAAGGTTACAGATGACGCGATTAAATCTTACAGGGAGTTGCATAATGAATATAAGACGTTTATTCATCAAAAAAAAGATGGGAGTATGAGAGGGGGTTTGGAGAAAATTATTGGATGCCCTTGTGCTGAATGACCATAGATTATTTTGGAAATGAATAAATGGATCACTTAAGAATGGGTTTATATTGAAAGAATCTCAACTCCAACTATCAGAGTGGGTCAGACATTTTAGTGAAATCTTTAATGCTAGCAGATCCTTGGAAGGAGATTCACAGGTAGAGGTATATCTAGCTTCCCCGTCATGGGACCCAATTACAGAATTAGAGGTAGGTGATGCAATTAACTTATTAAAAAATGGGAAAGCACCAGGTAGGGATTTTCTTCCAGGGAAGTTATTTAAACAAAATTTTGGATGGTGGTGGAGAGCTCTGGCCAATTTATTCACCCTTATCAATGATTCCAGTAGAATTCCTGATTATTGGAGATCTAGTGTTGTAGTTCCTATTTATAAGAAGGGTGACAGGGCAGAACTGCAAAATTATAGACCTATCAGTCTTTTGCCAATAATATCAAAAATATACTCTAGGTTATTACTCGATTGTCTTATTCGCTGGGTAAAAGAAAATAGGATTCTTGCAGAGGAACAGGCTGGGTTTCAGGCCAGAAGAAGTACGGTTGACCATTGTTATATACTAAATCATCTGGTAAATCAATGTTGGAAGAAGGAATTGAACTTATTTGTGGCCTTTATTGACTTTTCCTCAGCCTTCGATTTGATTGATAGAAACATGCTTTGGGCCAAGTTGAGTTATTTGGGAATTGACAGTCGTTTGCGTGCCCTGATAAAATCCCTTTATACTGATACTAGGCTTCAGGTATGTTTAAATTGTATGTATGTTCAAGGGCGCATTGTACACTGAAATTTCTACAACTAGAGGTGTTAGGCAGGGGTGTCTTTTGGCTCCCTTGCTTTTTAACCTATATGTTAACTAATTGATTCTGGATAATAGGGACAATAGGAATTATATGGCCCCTAAGATTGGGGAGCGGCAAATATCTATTTTGATGTACGCGGATGATACTTTGTTGCTATCTACCTCTAGACTTGGTTTGAAGAGATTATTAGTAGACTTTGGGAAAAACTGCCGATTACAAGGTCTAAAAATAAATGATAAGAAAACAAAAATTATGGTCTTTGCCAAGAGCTATAAATCAGCGTTTTGGTCTTTGAATGGAAACCAAATAGAGCAGGTCCGAACCTTTAAATATTTGGGGATTGTTTTTGCACATAACAACTCTTGGCTCCCACATATTAATTCCATTAAACATGATGCAACAGCTAGCTCAGCAGCAATTTATACATTTTATATTAATAAAGGGGGCAAATTGATTGCTCCGGCCCTTAAAGTATTTGAAACCAAAATTCTCTCCAAACTAAGTTATGGAGCTCAGATATGGGGTTATGTTCCAGCAGCCTTGTCGCCATTAGAGCCAATTCAGAATAATTTTTTGAGGAAACTATTAGGAGTACCCTCTGGTACATCTTCTGTCATGATAAAATTAGAAACTGGGATGCTTTCCTGGGGAGTGAGGCTGGAAGATGCATTATTATGTTTTGTGTTAAAGCTGGCTTGGAGCCAGCCAGATACAATTAATAAGTATTGTTACGAGTCAGAAATACAGGATGGCACATATCCTTGGTCGAGAGCTGTATTAAATAAACTGAATAAATCTAGGTCTTCCTATACATTTTTTACTACAATTTCCTGTAAAGACAGGTGTTAAAATGTTGAAGGATAGACTGTGGGATATTGATGCGCAAACTTTAAGAAGTCAAGCTTGGATGGTTCGTACCTACCCTTGGTATAGTTATATTTTACCCCCTAGAGAGATGGCTGTAAATACTTAAATTAAATTATGGACCCTGGGCTTAGAGAGCCTTTACAGCTCTCCGAATGCAAATGTTTGAATCTGCAGTATCCTTAGGTAGATATAATGGAACACCTTATAATGAAAGGAAATGTCCTTGTGGGGAAGATGTGGTGGAGGATCTTGTTCACTATTTGTTATTTTGTCCAATTTATTCCCATGTAAGAATAGGAATGTGGCACAGGATTAATCCTTCCCCGGCTTTGTCCTTGCTAGGGTTATTAATTTTTTGCCTTTCTGACAGGAAACCTTCGAGTTCGGAAGCCGTAGCTCATTTTGCCCTTCGGGCAAGGCTTCTACAGATAAAATTCTGTTCATAAAGGGATGAGATATATAGTGTAAATTAAAGTATATGGTTGGAACGGATTGAAGTATGCATATTTTATATTCAATATTTGATTTTAATGTCCATAAGAATCTGGTATCTAAATGAACATTTATTTGGTGTTGTATATATTGTTTTGTTCCTATTCTTTGGTGTCTTTTTGTATGTATTGGTGTAACTTGTCATGGTCTTGGGCTAGTACAAGGAATAAAGTACAATCGATATGACATATTGGTTGGCACTTGGGACCATGAGGCCAGAGGGATCTCTCTGCCTGGCTCCACTTCCCCTTGCCTAGTCTTTTCAAATTACCAGTGCTACAGAACCATGCCATGCCAAGAGGGTGCCTTGTCTGGGGTGTGAATGTCTGGTTTCCTTACTGGTTTGCTGCTGGGAGTCTGGTTTTGTCTGTTCTAGTCTGGTCTTTTCAAGTTACCAGTGTCTGGTCTGTTCAAGTTGCTACTGTGCCACAGTACCAATGCCATGCCAAGAGGGTGCCTGTGGGTGTGTGGAATGTCTAGTTTTCTTCTTGTGGGTATTATCAGTCTGGCTGGCTTTTGGTGGGATTTCTCCACACAGTTGCACTGTTTTGTTGTATTCTTCCTGAGTGAATGTCCCACTCTTGCTAGCCTGTTTTTTGGGGGGGTTTTGTGCACTGCTTGGTTGGCATAAAAATGATTTTACAGTGGGTTCACTCACTGCTGAGACGGGCCATGCTGTGGGTACACACACTATTGGTTTTTTTTATTTCTTCTGCACGCAGTTGCACTTTTGTAGGGTTTTCTTCTGGAGCGATTGTCCCACTCTTGTTTAGCCTGCTTTTCTGGGTAGTGCTTTGGCTGTGGGTTAAAGAACTTTTGCCAAATGTGACCAGCCGGGGTAATACTTTGTAGTTCCTTTCTGGTTAATAATATGGTGTGGAGAAGGGGTGGGGCTTGTCTTGTATAGGTGGGCTGGGCACACACAATGGAGGAATTGGGGTGGGAGGAGATATCTGGTTTCTTGTATGTGGTTGTTATGGCTGCTGGTCTGGCTGGTGAATCCCCACAGGGTCACACACGGACTCGCAAAAATGCTTGTTGAAACTTGATCAATTTGGTTTGCTTGCTAATGTAGTCTTTGGACTTTCTTTGGTGGGGCACCCCAGTCCAACCCCTTCCCACCTACCCTGATCTTCAAGCCTTGCATGTGTATCATTCATGAAGCATGCTTGGAAGTAGGGGTGGGGGAACTTGTTAGGGGGGAAGGGGGAAGGCGGGGCCTTCGGAGGCAGGGGAAGGGGGACAGAGGGTCAGGCCACGGGATAGCAGCGATCCACGGGCAAGGGAACCGGGCAGGGGGGGCGGCGATCTCTCTCCGAGGTATATTCTGGGCTCCCGGAAGTCCCCTCAGGATAGTAGGTGGGCTTTCCCTGAAATATACGAGGCAACCCTTATCATCACAGGGGAGGAGAGAGATATTTGCCAACCAGAGTGGAAAGGGCCCGCGGGGGGGGGGGCAGTCTTCCACGCAGACACTTCCAAACCACGAGGCAGGGAGGGGAATCCAAACCAGGGGTGTAGCGCGAGTGGAGGAAGGGTGTCCAGGTGCAAGGAGAGTGGGCGCTGGAACAGGGGTGCAGCGTAGGGTACACGGGGGAACAGGGGAAGGAAGGGTAGTGTGGGGAGTTCGAGGGGGGGGGAACAACAAGGACGCCACGGGAGGGGGGCACAGGTGGGGGAGGAGGTCTATCTCTACAAAGGAGGGGAGAAGGAAGGGACCACAGGGGGTGAGGGGCACACAACCTACAACAAGCAATACCAAGTATGAAGAAAAGGACAAGGGCAACAGAACGGGCAGGGGAGGAAACCACACAGTATCACACAAGACACAATCAATAAACAGGCAGACTTAGCTTTCAGCAAGGCAAGGTCCAGGGGCCAGCTTCTCTCGCGATTACCGGCAGGGAAGGATTCCCCCGCCGGTCCCTTTATAGCTCCCACCTGGCAAGCTTCTGAAAACCCCGCCGCCTACAACGTGCGCCGCGCCGCTATGCGTGCGCTGCAGCGGCAGGGGGCGGGGTCCGCTGTCTGCGCGTCATTCCCCTGCCGCGGGGGAGGCTCCCCCGGCGGCGTCAGCTGTAGTGAGGGCGGGGCTTGTGCTGGCCGCGCTGTTTGCTGCGGGGGCGAGGCTTCTTCCGCCAATGGGGGGGTTTCTCTCGGGGCCCCCCTGGAGCTCCCCCTCCCTCTTGCCCTCATTCCGTTCCCCCGATAGCGTGGCATGACAGAACTTACTAATCACATACCCTTTTGGTTTTTTAATTATGTGGTGGTGGTAGTGGTGGTGGCGGTGCTTTTTGGTGGTGGCTTCTGTTCTGTCTCTCTCACTGTTTCATCCTGCTGGCAGGGGGGGAGGGGGGGAGGGAAGGCCTAAGCAGTTAAAGAGGGGGGAGGAAGGAGGATGGGGTGGATGATTTGTTGTGCACACCCTGATTGGCTAGGCAATTAAACAGCTGTAACTTCTGCACATGGCAACACCTGCTGAAGCGCCAAGCTGGCACCAAAGAGTTCCGAAGTTTTCTGATGCCCCAGACTTTGGTTTCCGAAGTCCGAAGCTTCGGAAAGAATGCCAAAGTGCCTTCGGGTACCCGGAACGACTATTCAGAACTTCGGAATTCGGTCCAAGTACCTGAAAGTACTATTCGGTTCAGCTGTATTTTAATTATGGCATATGTTAGTGGGTAAGGTGATTGAGTTGGCTTCCCCCATTATTGATGGGGTCTGCCCTCCCTTGACCTCCCAGGTACGGAGCCTGGGGGTGCTCCTCAATGCACAGCTCTGCCTGGATCTCCAGGTGGAGGCTGTGGTGAGGAGTGCTTTCCCCCAATTACTTCTGGTGCAACAGCTTCGGATGTTTGTTTCAGACTCTGACCTGGTCACTGTCATCCATGCTTTCATCACCTCTAGATTAGACTACTGTAACACACTCTACGTGGGGCTACCCATGGTGACGGCTTGGAAATTGCAGCTGGTGCAGAATGCGGCGGCCTGTCTCTTAGTGGGACTGGGCCGCTAGGAGCATATTACACTAATGCTCCATTCTCTGCACTGGCTGCCGGTAGTTTTCTGGGCCCGATTCAAAGTGTTGGTCTTGGCCTATAAAGTCCTAAACGACCTGAGTCCTACCTATCTGCGAGATCGCCTCACTCCCTGGGTCCTGGATTGGCCAATGCAGTCATCTGGAGGTGTCCTGCTCAAGGTCCCCTGAGTCTTTCTGGGGGCCACGCAGGAGAGGGCATTTTCAGTGGCTGCACCGCGACTGTGGAACTCCCTTACAGTAGGGGCCCAGTTGGCCGCGGATCTTCCCTCCTTTTGGAGAAGTTGTAAGATCTTGCTGTTCTGCCAGGCGTTTGGCGGGGGAGAAGGGTAATGGGGGGTTTGGGGTGGGTGTTATTTTTTCTCCCTTTTGTGTGTCATTTTAAATTTGTTGGGTTTAGTAATTGTAAGCCGCCCCGAGCTGCTTGTGGAAGAAGGGGTGGGGTAGTAAAATTTTTAAATAAATAAATATTACCAGGGTGAGATACAGAACATCTGGGGAAATAACAGATGCATTTGCTACAAAGAATGGAGTTAAATAAGGTTGCTTATTGGCACCAACATTATTAAAACTCTTAGTGAATGACAAAGTTATTTCTTACCAAAGACCACTTTCATCTACCAAGATTGTTGGAGGAAGAGATACCTTGTCTACTATATGCAGATGACACGGCTTTATTGTCTTATTCAAAGTTTGAATTACAATGGCTTTTAGAAGCTTTTGATAGTTACTGTAGCCAAAATAAATGGATAATTAACGTGCCAAAATCTAAAATGATGGAATATGGCTCAAAAAGACGACTTATAGTTTATTAATAATTATCTCCTGGAGGTGGTAGGTAGATTTTGTTATCTCGGAGTTACGTTTGCTAGAACTTTAAGTTGGGAACCTCATTTTCAGGAAGTTGCATCTAAATCAGTCCAGATTGCAGGAGGAATTATTTCTTTTATAACAAGTATAATAGCAGAACCTGTGTTGAAGCACTAACAGTTGGAAAAGGGAAGTTGGAAGCCACTTTATTATATAGTGCTGAAATTTGGGATCTAGATGAAAGACGAAAGTCATGAAGAAAGACGAAGAATGTGCACGAAGTCTTTTTCTAAAGAGACTGCTACAGTTATGCAGGAATACACCTGCTTCATTCGTTACAGCTGAAATAGGCTCTTAAGTGTTGCTATATCAGCACAATTACGGGCCATCCAATATTGGCTGAAAATTAGAGCCAATTCCCCCCCCAGACTCCCTAAACAGTGCTTATTAGAAATCTCAAATATCTACCTTTAATCTGAAATAAAGCAAAAACCTTTGATGGCAAATTTTGGTGATAAATGGAATAATAATATTGATAGGTTGCCACAGTTGAGAGTAAGATTGGAGATTGACCTTTATTTTAGGGATATCGGATGACAAAATGATATGGGTGTAGTAAGGTGGTCTAAGTGTTCCCATCTGCTCAGATATGTTAAAACTGAATTTGGTTTTGCTCCTTGTCTTTCAATAGCGGTAAATAATAAACATAGAGAATGAATCATTAAATTGCATTTTGACCAACTAGATACGGCAGTCCTTAGAGGCAGATGGTATAAAATTTCATACGATGAGAGAATATGTCTATGCCAAAAAAGCGCTGTGGAGAACACGATTAATCTACTTTGGCATTGTCCTTTATATACGAAATAAGAAGTGTTATCTATACGGAGAAACTTCAAAACTTTCCTATTAGCCTCCTAAAGAAAAGACAATTTGGATATTACAAAATGATTCCCCTTCTGTTCTATATGCATTAGGAAGTTTTTTGAGTATAGCTGGTAATATAAGAAGTGAACTATATAACAGAGTAATGAGAAATTGTTTTTAAAATAGGCATGTATTTATGAGGAATTTGCTTGTCTGTGCTCGGTGTGGAGGTGTCTTCCTACCTTTATTACCTTGTGATTGACGTAATTACAGATTATTATTGTAAATACTGTATGTATTTTATATGAAATGTTTATTCAATTGCATTTCTTTTATTGATGTTTGAACTGACTTTGTCTTAGAGCCATAAATAAACAACAACTACTACTACTACTACTACTACAACAAATGTATTTTGACTTAAGAAACTACACTTTTTATGTTTATTACAATAAATTACACTAGGTAATGAAGGAAAGCATGTGTGCTGGGTACTTCTCCCAAGTGACAAGGCTGGCCACTATCAGAGACAGGATGCTGGCGTGGGCTTGGTGGACCATTGGTCTAACCCAGTATGGCACTTTGTATGTTCTTGTGTACTGAGTACTTCAGTGTCCAAGCCTGTAACAACTCATGGTTAGAGAGGACTGTTCATTCACAGAGCCATAAAGAGCCATAGTACCCAGATAAGCAAACCCTGCAGCTTCTAAATATTAGTCTATTTTTATATATCATTTCAGTTTTTCATTTTTTATCATTAAAAATGCCTTACAAATGTATCACAAAATAAAGGAGAGAAAATGTATGCATATCCTTTCCCGCTATTATTTAAAACGAAACTGTACACTAACTTGGCAGCTGACATCCATTCCAGCCTCTAGGAGCACCTGTACAACAGCTTTGTGACCATTGCGTGCAGCAAGATGTAAAGGTGTGTGCTTTCTAGTATTGCAGCTCATCAAGTTTGGATACGCATTGATGATCATCTTCACGACTCGCAGTCGTCCATATAAGGCTGCCAAATCCAATGGAGTCTCTAATTTGTTATTTCTTATTGTAGGGTCTGTTAGCTCTTCCAGTAGAACGGCAACTACCTCTGAGTGTCCATACTGAGCTGCACAGTGCAAAGCTGTTTCATTTTCATTGTTCTGTTAAAAAAAAAATTGGAAGATCATGGTCAACAACCAGGTTAACTCTACCTTTAAGAATTCATTGTTAATGGGAGGCTTGAAACTGGGTGAATATTAAACAGTTGGAACACCTGCGTACTAATGGTCTACTAATTTCAGTAGGTACCCTGATCCTGCTCAGGCAATTTAGAGACTGACATACCAGGGCAGACTAATGGTCCATCTAGCCCAGTATCCTGGCTCCAGGAATGGCCAAGACTAGATGCTTCAGAAAAAGCTGCAGGACAATTAAAGAGTGATTGATCCTCTGCTATTCAGAACCAGCTTGTAGCAGACAAAGATTTAAGAACAAACTGAGCATGAATTTGCATATTTTAACCAATGTTCTATTGGCCATTGATGGGCCAATTATTGATGAATACGTCCAATCCTTTTTTGAACCCAGTTATACTATTGGCCTTCACAACAGCCCATGGGATAATACAAGTTACTCATGAATTGTGTGGAAACTTCCTTTTGCTGCCTGTTAATAGAATAGGGTGTCCTTTAGTTCTTGTATTTTTAAAAAGGGGTAAATAACATTTCCATGCTCATTTTCTCCATATCATTCATGATATTATATACTGTAACTCTATCATATCCCACGTGAATCATCTTCTTTCTAAGTTGAAGAGTCCTGACTTTTTTATTATCTCCTCATTTGGAAGCTATTCCATGTCCCTCACTATTTTTGTTGCCATTCTCTGTACATTTTCCACTTTTACAATATCCTTTTGGAGGTTGGGTGACCAGAACTACACACATCATTTAACGTCTGCACATCATGGATATAAATAGGGATTATATTTTCTTTCTCTTTCCTAATATTTTGTTTGCCTTTTTGACCACTGCAGTACCTCAAGCTAATGTTTACAGTGAATTATCTACAATGGCCACGATCCCAGGTCCTGTGGATCATGTGTGCACGCATGTGCATAGCTGCCACAGGGCACAATGTGCCCGCAATGCGGATCCACATGGTTTGCGCGCATGCGATCCACGGGGCATGGGATCATGGCCACTGATTTTAAGATCTCTTTCCTGAGTGAACTGGTAACAGTTGGTTTAGAACCCAACATTGTCTGTGCATAGCTGAGACTTTTCCCCAGTGTTCATTACTTTACACTTCTGCTCAATGGACTGAGCTCTCTAGCAGCAGGGAAGATAATTTTAAACTCTTTTACACTTGACCAGGTGCTGAAGCATATTACCTTTCTTGACTTTAGTCTTTGAAGTAACAGATCAGCAGCTTCAGCTCAGAACTCTAATGGTAATGGTTAGTATCCAGCCTAAGAGTCTGCTTCTCCAATTCATGTTGTTTTTAAATAAAAGCAAGTCAGAACATAGTAGACAAAATGCAGTCAAGACTTGCAAACTGAAAACTGATCAAAACAGGATTATGTTAATTTAGCAAATCACTATAAATACCACTGCTACGATGCCTTTAAGATTTTCTGACAAGATTAGGAGTAATCAAAATAGACATGTCACTTTACAATCGTACGTACACACTTATTGATCTTTATGATTCAGCAGTTACCTCTTGGATAATGAATCTTCCTTGGCTCTTCCAATCCACAAGTACAAGTTAATCATGTGGAACCAAATTTTCAGCATTGGGTAAAAACAAATGTGACACAAGACCAGTCTGGCCCGCTGTGGCACATTTGTGCATGGACACCCCCCGCCCCCCTGCACATGTGTGTAGACACTGCCAGATGTTCTTATTATTGAAATGTTAAATGGGAGGGTAGGGTTTTCTTGTGTATTATGATGTATTTTGTGTTGGGTTTTCCCTGCATGGGATAAAAACCCTAATATTGTATTTATTATTGATGTGAGCCACCTCGAGCCGACTTTGGTTGGGAGAGTGTGGGGTATAAATTAAAGATGAAATGAAAAATGAAAATGTTCAACACAGAGCACTGGTGGTAGGGATGAAACAAGCTGAAGAAAAAAAATCTTGTGAGAAATTCATGATTTGAGATAGGGGGCAAGAATACGGGAGCTCTCACCCCCCTATCTCGAGTTCTCGTGAATTCTTGTGAGCTACAGGGGGGCCAGAGGGGAGGGCTTGAGGCAAACAGGGGGCAAAAACAAGCCCACTGAGCACCTCCAACACCTGCTTGACCTCCCGGCCTTGGGGGGGAAGGGAAAGTTCAGGTACGGAGTTGGGGGCCTAGCGGGGGGTCAGACAGGGTTTACGTACCATCCCAACCACCCGCTCTGCTGCTGGGCCGTCTCCCGGCTCTTCTTTTAAAAAGGAAAGAAAAACAGAGCTTGAGCATACGCAGAGGACTGCTCGGCCCTGGGCACCCTTTTCAAAGATGACGCCCACAGAGGCTGAGCATGTGCAGAAGAGCTGCTTGGCCCTGCAGCTGTCATCTTTGAAAAGGGTGCCCAGGGCCGAGCAGTGCTCTGCACATGCTCAACCTCTGTATTTTTTTTTTCCTTTAAAAAAAAAAAGCTGGGAAGCAGCCCAGCAGCGGCGCAAAGCAGTGCGGGGGTTCGGGACCCTCCTTGGGATAGACACCCCCCCCGGATCGTAAGTAAACCCTGTCTGACACACACACACACCCATTAGGCCCCCAACCCCACACCCTTTCCCTTTCCCCCCAGGCGGGGAGGCCACCCAGGCACCGCAGGTGCTATGGGGGGTTGTTTTTGCCCAGATTGCCTTCGGGGCCCCCCGCCAGCCCCCCCACCTGTGAATACAACCCCCACCCCCCTCTAATTCTTGCCGTCTCTCAGCAAGTTTTTTTTTTCTCAGTTCATCTCATCTTGAGGCGAGATGGGAAATCCCACCCCCCCTTCCCGCTGAGAACTGGTGAGAACATTGGGGTGAGTTTCAGCCCTAGCTGGTGGCTAGCCTAGGATGTGATCCCAGAGATCTCAGGCTGGGCTAGGGTCTGCTCCGATCAGGCCAAAGCAGGCTGCACTGGAGCTACATGTGCATTTCAGGGCTAGTCTGCCTGCTCAGGCCGGCTCCATCATGGCAGGCAGTCATGGCCGGACATCACTGGCCACCATGGCTGCCTGTCATGGGTGCTGGGTGCAGTGCGGTGGTGAAGCCGGCCGGCTGCATGTTCCCTGTTCTCTCTGCCACCAGGCAGCATGGCTGTTGGCCTGGCAAGGTGCATGTTTCTTTTACACTCGACCCCAGTGCACGCCCTGTCCGCCTGGCCTGCCTGTCTCGGGTCAGCCTGTCACATGTGCTTTCAGACATTGTGGGTACACAACTACACTAAAAAAATGCTCAGGCAACTGCAACCCAGTTCACAAGCACAGTTATCTCAATTATATTATGTACAAATCAGATAAATGCACACAGAAATAGCAAATGGCATAGGAATTTCTACATGTCATTGGGTGATTTCAGAAGTGACGCGTTCCAATTCACCACAGTGAATCCCACCCCGGTGTGAATGGATTCACCGCGGGCTGTGGTTACACGTGCGACCCCAACAGAAGTGACAGGATCGTGATCACCGCCCAAGGGCAATCAGAGAGAATATGGGCCGGGGGAACACAACAGACATGCAGTGGAGACATGGACTGCGGTTCGAGCCCCAGAATGCACCGCGACTGGGGTCAATTCCTTCCAGCGCGGCTGTGGGTTTCCGTTCAGAAGTTACTTTTCATTCACCCCTGCCGTGGTGACCATTCACCACACTTCTGGACCTCCTCCCGCCTCGACCTCACGAAGCATGGTTAGCTTCACCCCGGGCCGCGTTTGACTGTGGTGAACATCTGGATGCGAGCAAACAGACATGCACGGTGCTTTCACACACACACACACACACACACACACACACACACACGCGTTTGACTGAGGTTGATTGTGGTGGACATTCACCATGTCACTTCTGAAATCACCCATTATTTCCATTTGCAATTGCAATAATTTCACAAGTCGAAAAGAAATTGCATCCAAATCTCATATGCACATGAATAAAAGGACAGGCACAAGAAAGTACACTATAGTTCAGAATTTTAATACAAAATTATGAATGATGAAATCTACACATCACAAAGCATAGTTCCATTTTTAATATGAATTGTACCTTGAATAGTTAAATTTAGTGGCATATAAAAGCATTTGTAATATGATCATTTTTTTCTGAACAATTCAACTTTGTTTCAATCATATATACATCTCAAATGTTCTAGTATAACCTTAAAATCTTCCTTATCATTATACCTAAAGACATGTTAAACAGTTCAATAAACACAGTTTGTTCAGCTACAAACAGATAGGCACCTATACGGTATCAAAGGATAGCTGAAAACTACATCCTAAAAGATTTTGAATATTGAACCCTTACTTGCATCCTTAGTCATAGTAGGAGAACAGCTAATTTTAAATATAGTACTTCTGTAGAAAGATTTTTTGTAAACTAATAATCTGCAAATTATTTTACCTTTTGCATGATATCCTGTCTGCTCATTTACACAAAGAAATTCTGGGTGGCTAATGTCCTGTTTGTTCCTTTCCACCCACAGAATGATGTTCTTATCTTTAAGAAAAGCGTTTCATCTGATTTAGATCCTGTTGTGCAAATCCCTACACGTAACTTTATACACGGCCCTCTTATGCTCCCGCCGGGGTGATGCACAAGTTAGGTTGTTCCATCTCCAGAAACTAATGGGTACAATTGGTTTCCAGAACTCTCTGGGGGAATTCGTCCACTGACTTTGACAGCTACGCTGTGGATGACCTGATTGCTTTGTGGAATGACATCTCGACCATGGCTATTGACACAGTTGCACCCAGGCATCCGCTCCCACCACTGCAACAGCATAGCTCCCCCTGGTATATGGGGGTCCTGAGGTTGAAGCAGGAGGGTAGTAGGTTAGAGCACAAGTGATGCCCAATTCTCACTGAAATTGAACAATTGCAGAATAGATCATCTTTTAAGGACTATGCTATGACTGTGATGGCAGCAATGAAAGCTTTCTTCTCTGCTATTATAGCATTTACAAAGTCTCGTAATGCGCAGCTATTCTGGGTGGTGAATGGCCTGATTAATTCAGTCTGTCTCGTCTGTGAACTAGAGTCATCTGTTGCCTACTGTGAGGCATTTTTAAAATTACTTTGCAGACAAAATTGTTTGTATTCACCATATTATTTCACCTGCAGAGTCAGAGTTTGGGGCTGTGAAAGCTCAGTCTTGCCCTGCTTGTTTGGATCAGTTTCAATTAGTGTCACCCACTGATGTGGAGGATGTGCTTGCAGTGAAGCGGGCAACCAGTTGTGAATTAGATCCTTGCTCATGTTGGCTTGTGAAAGCCAGCCGGGAGATGTTGGGGCCATTGCTGTCTGGGGCTGTCAACTCCTCCCTTTGGGAGGATAGGTTTTCAGACACCCTCAAAACTGCAGTGGTCTGGTTCCTGTTCAAAAAACCCTGTTCCCTGGACAGCTATTGAACAGTCTCTAACCTTCCCTTTTTAAGGAAGGTTACTGAACAGGTTGTTGCCCAGCAGCTTCAGGCTCATCTCAATGCTATCTGATTCCTGGACCCATTCTAGTCCGTTTTTCATCTGGAGTATAGCATAGAGACTGCACTTGTGGCCATGGTCGATGATCTACTCCTGGAGATTGACAAAGGGAACTCACCTGTGCCCTGTTCATCTTGTTAGATCTTTGTGCAGCCTTTCATACAGTTGATCATGAAGTGTTCACATGACTTCAGGACCTGGCAGGGGTGTGCTCTTGAGTGATTCCATTCACTCATATTGGGGAGGTCCCAGAGAGTGGTTATGGGCGATTGCTCATTGTCCTCCCCTGTGGTGTCCTGCAGGGTTCCATCTGGTCTCCCCTCTTGTTCAATGTGTATCTGAGACTAGTGGATGAGATCATTCAGAGGTTTGGAGTGAAGCGCCATCAGTATGCAGATGAAACCCAGCTCTACCTCTTTTTCATTAGACCCAGGCCCTGCAGTCTCGGTGCTTACCCAATGCCTGGCTGCTCTTGGGGACTGGATGAAGGTGAGCCTAGTGAAACTGAATCCAGACAAGATTGAAGTAATGATGGTGACTCGTGGGGATTGGGACTTGGAGGGAATTGGGACCCCTGTGACTTCAGATTGACAACCTTGGGGTGCTTCTGGACTTCTTGCTGCACCTGGAACACCAGGTTGCTGGGTCCTGTGTGTCTGGAAGTCTTCCTCAGCATTGTGCTTTCCCGCTTCCCTGTGATGATCTCAGCTGGGGGTTTATACCCTAGAAGCCATTAAAGATCCTGAGGGACCCTTTAAAGTGTGTGTGTGGGTGCTTGTTTACTCCTCCCCCTGTCTCCGCCTCCTCCCTGTAATCCCTACCACCCTCACACAGGGAGGCAAAGAAATTACAGGCTTGGCTTTTTTAACCTTGGTGGGTGAAGTCTGCTGTAGAGTCAGTGCTGATCCAGTGCCTGTCCCGTGGCTGGTGTGGTCAGTAGAGGTGTAGAGGTGTTGAAATGTTGGTCAGGTGGTGTCCATGCCAGAGGAGACAAAGGTACCAAGTATGTCGGTACCAGCAGTGACAGAGCGGCCAGTGAAGGCGGTGCTGAGCCCAGCTTTTGAAGAGAAGCAGAATCTGCTTAGAAGCCCTCACAAGTCTGGCATCCCGTAGTTTTGTGGGACTTTCCTGGGTAGACCAAACACTTGTCATGGGCGTCAATAAGTGATATTGATGTTGGACATTTTACATGTTTTTAAGCCTCCTTTTTCTGTGTAGAAGGCATAACATGGTCCAGGGTATGAACCCGTGGTCTGCTAAGAAATGATAATTTTTTTCTTCTAGATATGGTTGAGGAAGCAATGAGAAGTTCCCTTGAACTGCCGATCACTGTGGCAGTTGGAAGGAACTGAGGTGACTCGTGCTCTCCCCCTCCTTTTATAGTGCTGCCAAAATCACCAACAGCACAAGTTGTGCAGGAGGGACTATGGAGCACTATCAGAAAACTGCTATGAGAAGCTTCTGAGCTGCACAGGTGCAGCTCCCCATGGGTGCAACTTGACAGAGCCCCACTTGAAGAACTAAGCCTTGGACACATTCCACAATGTTAATCTAACTGTCAATCTAGCAGTGTTTTTGTAAAATAATTCTGTAACATGGTGCAGTTCCCCAGGGGTATGTCCTTGCAGGAAGAGACCCACATGGGTTGGAATTTGCCGGGAATCAGTTCCTTTAATGCCTCAGGTGGAATTAGCATAGCAGGCACTTAGAATAGGGCATCAGTTCATTGTGTTTTAATGGCTGTAATCACAATCTCCTTCAGATTTATCCAAGTACATACATTTCTTCCCCAATTTACATACACATTGTCCATACAATCAATCAATTTATTTATTTGCTGTGACCTGTCTGGGTCGTAGCAAAAAATTCAAAGTACAATATACAAAATTACACAATTCACAATGTACAATTACAAATAAAAACTAATATTAATCATAACAAAATTCAAACATTAAAACAAAATAATCTAGTGTCATTTAAGTACACCGTTATTAAGATCTTAATTATAGCAGGCATACTAGAGAATAAGCATTTACTCTTTTGCACTTTGAGATCATAAATTTATACGCCAATTTAGCAACCTTCACTATTACATTCTCTTGAGCATTTGACAGTAAATATTGCAACTTAACTAGTGTAGGCTAATAAACTCTCTCTTTTATCAGGGGAGATAGCAGTATCTCTCATTCAATTGAAAACTGGCAATCAAATAGGTAATGCACCAAATCCTCAGCATGCATATAATCACAAGAGCATAACCGTAACTCATAAGGGGTCTAGGAAAATCTTCCCTCTAGAACTTTGGAGGGCATCAATTGAAAGCATAGTAATGTAAAAGCTTTACGGACTTCAAAATCCCTCAACACAGAAAGATATGGCTCCCTGCCATGAACTAACTTTAGTTTTGAATAGAAGGGAGGTACTTTATTTTGGCTGCAAGCTGTCATCTCATGCTGCTTGGCTATATTGAGATGTCTTGCTTGCAGAGTTTCTTTGGCCTAGGGGCTATGACCACCTTGATTGGTTAGATATGAAAAGCCCAAATAAGTGCAGGCTTTCTTTCCATAAATATTTGGACTCAGACATCAAGCATTCCTGCCAGCACAAGTAAGGAAATCTATTTGGGGTCATTTCAGATATTCTATGCTAGTAGGCGATTACTGTCCACTGACCATGTACATTAACTGAAAGAACCCCCAACTCTGCCCATAACAAACAGGCACACCTTTGGGGGACCCCAAAATAATTCTCAATAAAGTGTTTTGGAAAACTTCCATATCTTTGAGTACACCACCCCATACTTCTGCTCCATACGAGCTTGTGGAATTAATTTTTGTTCCAGTATTTTAACTGCTGGCATAAGCGGTTTTTCACCTGCTGTATACCAAAATTTAATCACCCTCTTGTGGATTGTGCCAGTTAGCTCTGAAATGGTTCTGCCAAGAACACGAGGCAGAAATTAACACTCCAAAATACCTATATAACTGTACTTGTTCCAAACAAAATCATAGGTCCCAAGGTGTATAATATCCAGTTTACATTGTCTATCCGGGCTACTGGGTCTGGCTCAGGATGGAGACAGCTTCCCCAGGAGTCTGTCTTCCTTGCTGCTCTCTCTCTAAC
Organism: Sphenodon punctatus; assembly: GCA_003113815.1. NCBI lineage: Eukaryota > Metazoa > Chordata > Lepidosauria > Sphenodontia > Sphenodontidae > Sphenodon > Sphenodon punctatus. Next base: position 1,792,218 of record QEPC01014449.1, read on the forward strand.
ACCGGGAAACAGCTCCCAGCAACCCCGTCCCTGACTAATCTCGGTTTCTCCATAGAACAGTCTCTGGTGGGCTACTCACAGTCCAGAGAGACTCAGGTAAGCTCCTTCAAGTAGTCTCCCTCTTCAATACCCTGAAGGGTGTGATTCCCAAGTCAGTCCTCAGCCAGCCTAAATCTCATGCCTCCTATAGTTTCTCCAGCAGAGTTTCAGGACCATGGTCAGCAGCAGGAGAACTCTCAGTTAGAGTTCCTTCCCAGCACATAGCCAGGAACAGACTGACTGTTCTTCTGCTTGGGCTTCTCTTTATATCCCAGAAAGGGAGTGGCTAGTCCCTCCAGCCACTCTTAAAGAGCTAGGCACGCTATTCTCCCCACTCTTTTATACAACCCTGTTTCACTCAGGCTTCTTACTTTCTACAGGGCTGGTCTCACCACACCCCTACACAGCCCACAGGCTGGTGTATACCCTACAGGCTGGTTCTGCCATGCCGCTATTCAGCCCCCAGCTGGCACATGCCACTCTTTCTTAAAGGGGCAGCAGCTCACTCATGCTGCTCCCTGCCATAAATACATTTTAGCAAGGCTCATTTTCCCCACTTCCTCTCTCAAATATAAGGAACTAAGGTATGTACTGAGTAATTCCAAGAAAACAACTCTTGGCACAAGCAAGTCTACAGAGACTTTATTTTATTAGTATAGAATTTTGTATTAATAAAAATTAAATCCCAGGAAGGGATAAGTCTTAACTCCACATAAGAGTGTGGACTGCATTTGAAAATATGCTGAGAATGACAGCTGCTATACTAAGATATTTAGGTTCTTATACTGTGTTTATCACCATGGGTTGGATCATACAGGAGAGCTACACACTGAAGAGAAAAGGGATAACAGTCAGCTAATTCCACTGTTTCCATTAGACCCCATAGAGTCTGTTCTGAAAATGTGTATTGGAAAAGGCAAAGAGCCTGGAAATATTGGAGGAGGAAGACTGAGCAGGCGAGAGGGAATGACAACACACTGGCTTTCTCCAGTCTGAGTCTATATTGTCTTTTTTATGGATCCCACTACTACAAGCCTCAGAATCACAGGATGTAGTCTGGCCAGGGTTTGGGGGAACATAGCAGCCAGACAAGCAGACAGGGTAGCCCCTGTATAGGTTCCCCATACTTAATACAATAAATACAAAAGCAGGCATGGGTGAGTTAACTCTGCCCTTCCCCTAAGATGTATTCTGTGGACAGGACAACTCGGTGCTTCCCAATCAAATCCTGAAGAGGAACCCCATGAGGAAACATTTAAAGATTTCTTCCCCCAATCTCCCTCCAATAGCTTTTTGTTATTTTTAGCACTTGTACTATTACTCACTTGCCTATATACTATAGACAAAGTGAATTCTATTGACTGTAATAAAATTTCATTAGGGATGAACTTGGCCTCAAACTTTTAAAACTACTTGAACTTTTAAATAGCACACTAGTAATCTGTCTATTCAGAACGTACCAGAACAGATTTTCAGGTACACACACAATGGGCACATATCCAAACAATGCATGCAGAACAAACAACTGCATGCTCAACATGCAATAAGGTATAAAACTGTCTGATACAGAGACTTGCATGTAACCAAGCATGTTTGTTGGGCTAGCTAATGACCTGCAGCTGAAAATTTGACACACTTTGTGATTAGATGATGGATTTCAATCAGTTGAATATTCATGGCATAACCAGTACAGAAGGAATTAATATTATAAGCAAAAGTAGTAGGGCTGAAGCGGCAACAGCTTTTACCACGCCGCGATTCCATTCCGCCATTTTGAAATTGCCTGCACCACACTGCAGCTTTTCTTCCGACATTCCGCCGACATTCTGAAAATTCGAAAACGATCAGAAAAATTGCAGAATTGTCGGAAACTGTTGGAAAACAGCTGTTCCACTATTTCATGGTGCTGGCGGAATGGCAGAAGTAGCGAAAATGGCATGTTTCCGCTATTTGTGAAGCCTGTGGAAGTAGCGAAATGAAATTAGCAGAACTGCGGAAGTAGCGGAATGAAACTAGCGGAATGGAAGCCTCTGCCATGCCGTACCACTAATTCCATTTGTAGATTGAAACTGACTGTATGAGTATAGTTAATTTCAATTTAGAGTCAGTTTCATTGGCAAAACATTTCTATTACAGTTCTACTACAATTGTTGTGGTGCTCTAAAGAAGAAAAAGGAAAAAAGAAGGAGGGAGAGCAAAGAGAAAAGAAAAATAAGGTGTTTGTCTATAGACAAACATAGATCAAGAGACAAAGGGAAGAAAGAACAGATGGCAGGAGAATAGGTGGATGGAAATTTGTCCTTGCTTTCCTACCCAATGTCAATTTTTAAAAAACAAAAATGTACTGCTAGAACTTATATTACAACAGAAACCAGAGAAGCATCTGTTGCATGTAATCATCACATAAACACCTTTAATACACGTATTTTGTGTTATTTGTTAGGACTGATAATATGTGCGTTGAAGTTAATAGAGGTTGACAAGATTAAACATGCTTTAATATCTTTAAATATAGAGAGTTTGTGTAGGGAAATATTTAGGTAGTAAGAACAGGATGACCACAAACACTAAAGGCAGCATATTATGGTCATGGACGAACCATTACCTCCTGCAGGTCCCTCTCCTGGCGCACGTTTGCCCCCGGAGGGGCGTGGAACCTATTCGAATGGTCTGCCCCCGTAGACAGATGGAACTGGAGCGGTTCCGGGAGGCTTTGGGGGATATACCCTCTGATCTGAACAGCTGTCCCATCGATGGCCTCATCGAACCCACCGTGCAGGGGTGGGCAGTACTGGTTCCGCTCCTTCCTGGCCAGAAGAACTCAGCGAGTGGTACTCGGTGATTATTTTTCATCACACCGAGACCTCTTGTGTGGAGTCCCGCAGGGTTCTATTTTGCCCCCTCTCCTGTTCAATGTGTATATGCAGTCGCTTGGCGAGGTGGTCAGCTGGTTTGGCATGCAGTGTCATCAATATGCTGATGACATCCAGTTTTACCTCTCTTTTCATCAGATCCAGGTCTGGCAATTTCAGTGCTTAACAGGTGCCTTGAAGCTGTGGGGAACTGGATGAGAGCAAACCGATTGAAGTTGAATCCCAAAAAGACGGAGGTGATGTTGGTGGGTAAGGCAGCAGGAGTTAACTGCACCCATCACTGATGAGGTCTGCCCTCCACTGGTTCCCCAGGTACGGAGTCTGGGGGTGTGCCTGGACTCGCAACTCTGCTAGGATGCTCAAGTGGAGACTGTGACAAGGAGTGCCTTCCACCAATTACGTCTGGTGTGCCGGCTTCGCAAATATGTTTCGGACTCTGACCTGGCCACCGTCATCCACGCCTTCATCACCTCTAGGCTTGACTATTGTAACACGCTCTATGTGGGGCTACCTTTGGTGACAGTACGGAGACTGCAGCTGGTGCAGAACACGGCGGCCCATCTCCTGGCGGGATTGGGCTGCCGGGCTCCTGGGACCTGTTCTTCAGTCTCTGCATTGGCTGCCTGTAGTCTGCTGGGCCCAATTAAAGGTGTTGGTGCTCACCTATAAAGCCCTAAATGTACTTGGCCCAACCTATTTGCAGGACTGCCTCAGCCCCCCGGGTTCTGGATCATCCCCTGCAGTCATCGGGGGTGCTCTCCTTGGGATCCCCCGAGTCTGCCAGGGGGCGACAATGGAGAGGGCCTTCTCAGTGGCCGCCCCACGGCTGTGGAACTCCCTGCCGGTGGAGACCCATTTGGCCCTGGATCCCCCCTCGTTTTGACGCTGTTGCAAGACGTGGCTGTTTCGCCTGGCTTTTGGGGGGGGGGGTGGGTAGGGTAGGGGGAATGGGTTGGGGGGAAGTTACACCTCCCTTTGTTGTATATTTTAAAAGTTGTTTTAATGTTATTAATGTTTGATATTGTGCACCACGCAGAGCTGCCTGTGGCAGGATGGACGGGTTAAAAATGCTTGGGGGGTAAATATAATTATTATTATATAGATATAGTATTGATTGCTAGTGGCGCAACTGACAAAGTAGTTAAGATAATACCTCTTATTGGATCAACTTCTGATGCTGTGTATGTGCATGATTTAAAGCTTCATAGAGCTCTTCTTCAGGCAGGCATGCCTGATAAAAATATTGAAATAATAATCTATATTCTTAGATCAAAAAATGTTTGGTTTAAGAGTTAAGGCTCATACAAATTCACTCGTGCTCCAAAAAGCATGAAAATTGCAAGTTAAGGGTGGGTGGGTGATTAGGGGTTAATGGCACAGTGACCCTCAGATTATGGGCATTTTCAGACAAGACACTCTCTACCCACTACCCACCACTATACATAGGGCTGCAGTGTTGCCCTATGGGAGGCCTGTAACATGTATAGTAAGTGGCAGGTGGGGGGGGGGGGAGTGTCTTGTCTGAAAATGCCCTATATTGCAACAAATACACAGTAAGGCTTGTAAGTTAAGGCTCCTGCCTTAATTTGTGTGCCATGTAATCAGTAAAGATGTTGTACAGTTTCACTTATTGGATGTAGATAGATGGACAGCAGCTCCACTTTTGCCCGCGCCAGCCCATTTTCTCTGGGTTGAACTGTCCATCTGAAGAGTGACCACCCAATCTGCAAAGCGGAGCAGGCTGCGGCTGCTCCAGGGCAGCCCTGCAGGCAATGTTCCGGAAGATCCCGGAACACACACACAGCTGAGGGATCTCGCCAAACCCGCAGCAACAGGCAGACACAGAGCCCCTGTCCATCTAAACAAACCCTGGCCAAACACCATCCGACCTGGATCATAGTTGCCAGCCATCAAATGGCCAGAGCAGCTCCCTGAGTGCCATCCTGGCTCCCTGCCCCACTCCCATCCCAGTCCTCAAAGGAATGTGCACAAAATCCAAACAGGCGATGGCCCCACACGGAAATCCTGCAGAGAGAATGGAGGCCAATCCTGCAGAAGTTTCTGGAGGATTGAGGAGCAGCAGTGCCTGCCAGCTCCCAACCTGAAATGCCTGCTCTCCAGATCTTTCAGTCATGTCTTTCCATATTCATTCTGGCTGCTTAATAAAGTCTACCTTTTGCTCCTGGACTTTGGTGTTGTGTGGGTGTGTGATGGAAATGGTGTTCTCCTCTGCCCCTCTCCAGACCAGCCGGGACTGAGTTTCCCACATACAGTCTCCACTGGCTACAGCTTCCTCCTGAACTGTCCCAGTCTTTAAACGAGTCACTACCTTGTCACCCATGTCCCTGGAGTTTCCCAAGTCACAGAAATTAAATAGAAGTTTCCCCAAGTATCTAACCTGGGATTTCCCTTTTACTGTGTCACTCAATGGCAGTATCCACACAGACACAGGCACACAAAAGCCTGATTGAAATAATTTTATATGTGTAGATCAGATTAAGAACAAGACAAGATAGATTCAAGAGTGTAAATAAAATAAAATAATATAAAGATCATGCAAAACTACATTACTTGTGAAATCACCCTGTACTTGAGTTCATATTTAAACCATAATCCTCAGCTGATGTGGGAGACTGGGTGTTTGTTTCTTTGCTCATAGACCCCTTTCATAAAGGTGTTTTTGCTGTTTGCACACTCAGTTCACCCACGCACCATGATGTCTATATGAACACAGCCAAACCCGTGTGTGTGTGGAGCTCCAGTCTGGGTCTCCATGTGGCTGCTTGGGGGCTCCAGTCTGGGTCACCCATGTGGCTGTTTGGGGGCTCCAGTCCGCTCCCTGTCCATCTAAAAACACCCATTGTGCTCACTTACAACATAGACTCCATGCACCCACACATTGCCCTGGTCTTTCAGCTCCAATCCTCTTCCTTTGCAGGTTGGGGGCAACACTGAAGTTAGGGACAGCAAGCTCCTCTCTGTCCCAGTATTATGTACATGATCTGTCTTTACTGTGGCCAAAATTTCTCTTTCACTTATAGTTCCTTTCTCAGGCAGCAGCTCAGGTGAATCTGCTCACTGAACAGATACTTATGGGAAGGGGAATATTTGCCCTCTTATGTCATGCAATGGGGTACTATACTATATTGTGGGTATGGGAGAACTGATGGTAATACTGCTGCTTACAGCCAGTTTCCCTTGCTTCTACGCTAACTCTTCTTCAATCCATACTCCCCCCTTGTTCAGTACTCGCAAAAATCATCCCTTGGACTCAGTACAGCTGTTTATTTTGGAATGTCCTTTCTTGTCACACATTTTTAGTGTGACATTCTACAATGCGGTAGGGATGAAACAAGTAGGGCATTAAGTATTCGTGAGTATTTCTGAGAAGTTGAGAAATGAGCTCAAGTTTTCAGCAGCTACGCAGTAATACTGATGAATACTTGGTAATATTCAATTCTCGATACTTGGTAAAACACATGGTAACTTACTGAGTTTTTTACCAAATCCCCTATGGGGGATGCAGTTGGCAGGAAAGGGGCAGAAGGAAACTTTCTATGGGGGCACCACAGGCGGGAAGGGAGAACAGTAGGAAAAGTTCTAGGGGGGTGTGTCAGGCAAGAAGGGGGCAGGAAGGAGGGTAGGGGCAACAAACTCAGTGTGGATGCGGCCTGTGAATTCCAAGCAGGGGAAGTCAGCATGCTGCTGTGCAGTGGAACCACCGCATAGGCCTCTGGGAGCATGCTGGACTCCATTTCCCAGCACACACCCAGAGAGTATTAGAACAGCGACTACTGCTGGCTCTCTGGAGCGTGCGGGACGACATTTCCCAACATGCTCCCAGAGCAAAGAAGGCGTCCTGCAGCACAAGATCAGGTAAACAGTGTGTGGAGGAAATTTTATAAGGGACCCTATGGAATTGAATTACAATAGCCAAAAGGAAGGTAACACAAAATGGATGACACAGAAGCATTTTGGGTAAAACTTAATGCTTAACAGAACCTATGCCTTTGCCCTTGAGACAGACAGCTATTTGCTTTCTGTATTCTGCTTTGCAAAATAAGGCCTTGGAAAGTGCTCTGCACAGGCCTTAGACCTAGACACTGAGACTCCTTTCGCCTGTGTTTTTCTTAACAAATGTGCCAAGTAACCTTGCAACTGGAAAGCCAAATTGACCTTGTTAGGCACCATATATTACAGTTTGGCTCATATAGTTTTGAGAAGAACCAGCCCAAATATGTAAACATTGTGTGTAATGTAGTAGTTTCCCATCACTGTGTTACATAGCACTTTGAGTGACATGCCTGTATTTTTTTGCCTGTTTGTAATCTATAAAATACTTGTGTATTCTGGGAGGGGCAGACCAGCCTGTTTCCTTGCATAGGAGACAGTGGGTGAAAACAGACATGACGCTAACCACCCTTTAACTACTCTTGGTGGCTATTTATGCATGTTGCAGGGCTATATTGGTGCCCTATGCAGCCCTGCAACATGCATGACCAACAAGGGTGGTTAAAGGATGGTTAGCGTCATGTCTGTTTTCATCCAATGTTGCTCTCTCTCTCAGCGTTTTGAGATCAATAAAGACTCTGACAGATTTCACCAACAGTGTAAGTATAAATTATTCCTCGACAGTTTGGTGAGTTGGCCGGGAAGGGTCTTAGCCCGGCTGGTTCTAGGGGGGCTGCGGACCGTCTCTCTCTCCCACCTTCTGGTGCCAGATCAAAGTATGGGGCCTTTTGAAATCCCTGTGGAGGTATTGGAGAGGGGCTTCTCGTGGGCTCTGGGAGCCAGACCATTCTGAATCTGAGTGGTCAGATCTGTCAGACATTCTTAGTAGTGTAGATAGAAAGTAGTGTAGGAAGAAAAGACTAGTCAGTGAAGAATGTTTGTGAATCCACGAAATCCTGCCAGAAGCGGGGATTTCTAGAAATTAATCCTGAGTAGAGGATTTAATATCTGTGACTTGTGAATGTATTTCCCTGTATGTGACCACTGACGGAGTCTGGGACTAAGCTGAGTGTCGCATTGAAAGGCAGCCTTTCAGGGTAGCCTGCCTAAGGAGTAGGTAACTGTAGTGGATATGGGCCTCTGTGGAATCCTGTGACTCAGTAGTGTGACTGTGATTTATTTCCCTCTCCCAGTCTTAGATGCGTGGATGTGTTCTTTTTTTTCTTTCCAGAAAATCTGACTGAAAGTTTGTATAATTAATTGATGTTTGTGGGAGTGACTGAGTGAGAGTTTTTGTGAAGAAAGGAATGTTAGTTAATGAGCAAACTGCAGGGGGATGCGCTGTTAGATTATTTTATTTTATTTTTATTTTTCCAAATTTATATCCCGCCCCCTCCTGCAACGCAGCTAGGGGCGGCTCACAACAGTCAGCAATAAAACATTAAAATTCATTTTAAAATATAAATATAAAATATAAAATATACCATATAAAACAGGGCTAGAAAAATAATACATAAATAAATAAATGGGTGGGGGACTAAAATCATCCCTCCCCACCCTCCCTCCCAAAGGCCTGGGCAAACAGCCAGGTCTTACAGTTCCGCCGAAATGTTAAGGCTTGGGGCCAGGCGAGCTTCCTCTGTAAGGGAGTTCCACAGCCGCGGCCCCACCACCGAGAATGCTCGCTCCATCGTGGCCCCCCGCTTAACACGGGGGACCTCCAGGAGGGCATCCCCCACAGACCGCAGGAGCCGCTCCGGGGTGCGAAGGGCGAGGCGGTCCCTAAGGTATGAGGGGCCAAGACCGTATAGGACCGTATTATGCCATCTGTTATGCGTCTCTTTGCTCCCTGTAGTTGAAAGGAATTCCTTAATAATCTGTCCTCGTGTGAAATCCCTGTGTCAATGAGGAAATGGGGGCCGGGAGATCTAAGGAGCTCTCCATCCCACCCAAAGGAAGTCGAGCTTGGTATATGTATACTTATTATGGCTAAAATGCTTGTAGATTTTTAGATGTGTGGAACAGGTATACCCAGGATCATCATGAACTGCAGTTTCCCTTAATTGACTCTTATGATTTAGATAAAATTGCTCATCTCTGCCGAGCTTTGAAGTCAAAAGGCTGTAAAGTGTCTCTGATTCAATGGGATGCATTTTTTGATTGGCATACTGAGGCTTCTAAAAGAAAGCAAGAATCTAGGTTTAAATCTCTTCTAGATTCTCAGGAAAAATTAAAAATTCAATTGGCAAAGACTAAAGAAAAACATAAATCTGATCAAGTGTGTACACCTAGTGCTCCACCTAGTGAGTCTGTGGTTCCTTTGTATCCTCAACTTAAATCGCCTGAAGGCACTGATGAGGAAACTTCTGAAGAATTACTAGATTTTTGTAGCACTGCATTTCTACCACCTTATCCAAACAATGCTGGGGTGCCCCAATTGCAGCAGCCTCGGGGAGCTCAGGAAGCTCCGGCAGCACAGCTGCCACCTCTGTCAGGTTTTATACAGACAACCACTCTCCCTGATAACACTGGCAGTGCAGGTTCATCTGTGCCTGCACATGGAGCATTCTCAGTGGTGTCAGCTCCCTTGCAGTCACTGAGTTCTAACATCGTTAGTTCTACTATGCGCTCAGCTGCTTTTAGTCCTGTTTCAGGCCGCACTAGTATTAATCTGCTCTTATCATTTGGATAGCTGTGCTTATTTTTAAAAGGAAGATTCCACAAGTTTGCAGAGCAATTAAATAAGAAATTTTAAGGACTTCCGGTAACTTAATTTTAAAGAAAAGCATGCTTCTACCTTAGCCTGATCAGGAAACATTGCTGGGGGTGGGGAAGGGAGACGGGGAAGTAAATTATAGCATGGGTCTTAAATTTTCTGGCCATTACCACTATTGTGGCCCACTGGAATGTTGAGAAGCGGATGTCCGATCCAATGTGGCCTACTGGACCGAGCATTTGACTCTTCCACCTCTTTCTCTTGCCCAGATTACCAGCTCCTGTCCAGGTACCATCAGACATTTTTTTCTACTTTATAGTGGGGTAGCCTGAAAAGCTGTAATTCCTTTCATTTTATATTAAGCCAGTTTGGTCCCTTTTGTTATAATTGTGTGTTGTAGTTTGTTAAGGATTCATAGCAAGGTATTACCTGCTGCTTCATCATTTTCATGATTTCAGCATGATGAGTAAATGAAGCAAATCAAAACTGGAAAACATGTAGGAATTAAGTTAATATTTTGATGGCTTTTGACTAAACCTTTTCAGTGCAAAGAAAGATATTTGTCCAGCTATTGTGTTTTTCAGAATAAATGTTACTATAATACCTTGTAATACACCTATTTTTATCTTAAAATACTTGGAAGTACCTGTTTACTGTTTTGCTCAAAATTTTAGATTTATTGATTTTGTTGTTTGCTCCATTCTCCTGTGATTTTTGTACTTCTCAGTACTCCTATAGTTTAATGTGGTTTTATGTGTGTTTTGTATTTATGTCATGGTTGTTGGCTATTTAAAGTTGTGTTGTATGTTCGTGTGTATGTCCATGTAAAAGAAAGGTGAAGTTAAACAAACCAGGAGCAAAATTCAAATCTTGATAAAGGTGCTTATATCCTCCAGTGCACAGTTGGAACAAAATGATGTAATGCTACCACAACGGCCTTTCAGTATTTGTTGGTGTTTTTTGTTTTGTTTGTGTACCATGTATACTGCTATACAGAAGTTTTTCCTGTGCTAAAAGTTAAGGGCACATGATTGAAGGAAAGCTTGCCTTGCTTTTGCAAAGTTAAATATGACCGGCAGCTGTTGTAATTTTAAAAGTGTGTGGCCCTGGCAAATATGTGCTTCAAAAAGAAAATGCACCTCTCATATCAATTACAGGGTCCAGGCCCGATAAACATGCCCTGGACAGAGCCTGGACAAATTTCAATTAGTTGTTTCCAATCCTGAGAATTTTGAAATAGTTAAACAGTAAAACCTGAGTACATTTTAAGTACTAATGGTAAAATATGGATGGCTCTCATTGACAGATTTACAACAAAAATTAGAAGAACACTCTGATCAAGAAAGTCAAAAGCTATTCTTAAACCCCCCTGCCCTCCTCCGCCCTCTTCCCTTGCTGCTCAGGATCTTGCATCGTTCTTCACCTCAAAGATTGACAAGATCCGTCAGGACATTGCCTCCCACCCACCTCCTCTTCCCGCTCCCGTACCACCCCCTCCCCCCTCTCTCCTCACATCCTTCCCTCCTGCCTCCCTTGAGGAAATCTCCGCTATGCTCTCTTCATCCAACCCCTCCATCTGCCCCCTCGACCCAATCCCCTCCCGCCTCCTGACCTCTATTGCTCCCACTGTCGCCCCCCCCACTTCTACATGTCATAAATATCTCCCTTTCCACAGGCTCCTTCCCCTCTGCCTTCAAGCATGCCACTGTCTCCCCCATCCTCAAAAAGCCCACCCTGGACCCATCTGACCCCTCTAGTTACCGGCCAGTCTCCCTCCTTCCCTTTGCCTCAAAGCTTCTGGAACGTGTCGTCTACTCCCGCTGCCTGGACCTCCTCTCTGCCAACTCCTCCCTGGACCCTCTCCAATCCGGCTTCCGCCCCCTCCACTCTACTGAAACTGCCCTGGCCAAGATCACCAATGATCTACTTGTCGCTAAATCTAAGCGCCACTACTCCATTCTTGTCCTCCTTGACCTCTCTGCTGCCTTTGACACTGTCGACCACTCGCTCCTCTTGGACTCGCTTTACTCTTTGGGCTTCCGTGGCTCTGTCTTTGACTGGTTCTCCTCCTACCTCTCTGACCGCTCCTTTAATGTCTCCCTCCCCGAGTCGACCTCCCCCTCCCTTCCCCTCTCGGTTGGGGTTCCCCAAGGTTCTGTCCTTGGCCCTCTCCTCTTCTCTATCTACACCCGGTCCCTTGGCGAAATTATTGCCTCCCACGGATTCCAATACCATCTCTATGCTGATGACACCCAACTCTATCTCTCTACCCCCTCTCTCTCCTCCTCTATCCGCTCACGCCTCGTCGACTGCCTCTCTGATATCTCCGCCTGGATGTCCCGACGCCAACTCAAACTGAACATGGCCAAGACTGAACTCCTCATTTTTCCTCCATCCCCCTCCTCTCCCTCTGACCTGACCATCTGCATTGATGGGGTCACCATCCGTCCTGTTCTCCGTGCCCGCAGCTTGGGCTTCATTTTTGACACGCACCTCTCCTTTAAACCTTACATTGACTCTGTGGCCAAATCCTGCCGATTCGCTCTCCTCAACATTGCCCGCATTCGCCCCTTTCTATCTGTCTCCTCGGCCAAAATCCTTGTTCATGCCATGGTTATCTCTCGCCTCGACTACTGCAACCTCCTCCTTGCTGGCCTCCCTCGCTCCCACCTGTCCCCCCTTGTGGCGATCCAAAACTCTGCCGCCAAGGTCATTCACTCTGCCCGTCGCTTCGACCATGTGACGCCTCTCCTCCTCTCCCTTCACTGGCTCCCCCTTCCTGAACGTATCCTGTTCAAACTCCTGGTTTTCACGTTCAAATCGCTCCATGACCAAGCTCCCCCTTACCTCTCGGACCTAATCGCCCTACGCGCTCCTGCGCGCGCTCTCCGCTCTTCCGCTGTCCCCTCCCTCGCTCTCCCTCGCTTCTCCTGCTCGCCCAACCGCCTTCGTCCCTTCTCCCTCGCTGCCCCGCATGCCTGGAACTCCCTCCCTGCCGACGTCCGCCTCGCCTCCTCCCTCCGCTCCTTCAAATCCCTCCTCAAGACCCACCTTTTCCATGCTGCCTTTCCCAATGCCCGCTAGTCTTTCCCCTTACTCTTACTGTCAGCCCTCCTCTGCTGACTGCTGCTACCAACTTCTTTGTAACCAAGCCAAGCACACGCACCTGAGACCTCGCATCCGCCTGAATGTTTGTTTGTCTTCCCCCCTGTCTCCCCCCCTTTGTCTTTGTCTTTTAGATTGTAAGCCACAGGCAGGGACCGCGTCTAATTCTATGTTCTGTACAGCACCAGGTCATACGACTGGCACTTTATAAATGTCTAATAATAATAATAATAATAATAATAATAATAGTTGGGTTTTTTGTAAAAAATTGGTCACCTGGAATTGCACTATGAATAAGGACTAGGGATGGGTGAATGCGGTTCGACCGAACCGAATTTCCGAACTGAACTCGCATTTCAAACCAAACTGAACGGAACCGAATTTCTGAACTCCGTTCTGTTCTCCCATTCCTAGTGGCAACATACACAAAAAAAAACTGGTTTTGAATGGCCGAACTTGGTTCGGAAGTTTGGAATTCAACCGAACTTGGTCTGTTCGGTCGACCAAACCGAACTTCCGAACCAAACTCGAATTTCAAACCGAACTGAACTGACCCGAATTTCCAAACTAGAATTTCAAACCGAATTGAACTGAAGCGAATTTCTGAACTCCGTTCTGTTTGCCCATCCCTAATAAGGACATAATATTAAAGCGTGGCAGGAATAGATGCATAGGCCCCTTTTTGGGCCCCTCTGCAGCCTTTATGGATTTACAAACTACACACCTAACTGTCCTGTCCAGAGGTGGCACTTGTACAGAACAGTGGAAAATTAGTGGTGACTCCACAATTATATCCCCGGGGCCAGTGATCAAGTGGGTATTGGATGTTCCAGTAGGTTTGTAAGGAAAGAAATTACATAGACCAAAAGATTGGTGGATCTATCAGTGGTTGGATCCAGGGTTTCCCAAACCGATGGAGACATTTTATATAGAGGCCCACACAGTCTCTTGGGAGGAGGATCAAAGACAAAGATCAGATGGCCCTTGGACACATGTTTTCATATATAACTATTGGTTCCTGTGTCATGATATGGTCCCTGGATGTGTACATATGGCCCGGCAAACAAATATTAAAATGTGGGCCCTGAGAAGAGAAGGGAATATTGATGCCAGTAACTACATATTGGAGCAATTGGCAGGTGCTGGCAAAGCAATGACCCCAAAATATCCAAGAGTAAGTAATCCAGGTCCAAAAGTATGGCCACTGCAAAATTTGGCTGCAAGAGCCATGCTGACTAATTACATTCGGCTACCCGCATGGCTAAACCACCACCCCGTACATTTAGTACTGCAAAATATCATGGCACACGAGCAATAAAAATTGGTTATGATGGGATCAAATGCTCAGATTGCCAACAAAGAAAGGCCAATGGTCCATATAAACACCCCTCCTAAGAAGAATAAAGTGACAAAGCCAAAAGAAACACATGATTTTAACAGCTCACCTGCTTTTTGCAAAGCAGAGTTAATTAAGTATTCTTCAAAGAAAGTTTCCAATGACTTGTGTTAGGTGGAGAAAGCATGTAGATAAGACGGTAGTGGAATTTTGGTATGTCTGCCGCATGTAGGGACAAAGCAAAGTAGCTAAGAAAAATAAGTAACTTGTGTGTTGGAGCAACAGAAAGATTTAGTAAAGTGGAAAAGTAAAGCTTTGGTTTGATACTGTTTGCACTGGAAAATGTACGTGTAGAGAAAAATAAATAAATAAATAAATAAATACGGCTGCTATACAGTCAGTTCAAAGCACTGCCTGCTTCGATAAGGCCAGCAGCCAAGGCCTTTTAGACACTATGTGTCAAAGATGTTTCAACCTAACATGTTTTTGGACGCGAATTCATGGGCCACTGCAACTAAATTAACTCCTTAGTGCCCAAATAACATTGTAATCCCTGGTTACTGCTTGCAATTACCAGGAAAAAGCCCAGTGGCAATTTCACATTCAGGGCTCATGCCAAACTATTACCAAGCTGCTATTTTGATCACGTGCTTCATGCTGTGACCCACTTGAGTAAAAAGGGGAGAATAATAAAAAATAATAAGTGAAGCAGTAGAAAAAATTGGACCTATTTTTGTGTTAGTTATTTGCAGCTTTGTTTTTAGGCCCTTCAGCTTGTTTAAGCTGATCCCTAATGCCTGAATGCCACAAATCATATGAACTGAGTTCAGGCCTCATGCCTTGATTTTTTTTTAATTATGGCTAAATTGCCTAATTAAATAACATGTTTTAATTTTTGTTGTGGCTGGGTAGTACTTTAGGCCTACTTTATTTGCTTAGGCTTTGCATTTTAAATTTAGGTGTGTTTTAGTTAACTGTGCATTGGTTCTTGGCTGTCTGTGTCCTAGATGTAAACAAAAAAATCATATTTGTGTGCAAAGGTTTTTACAAACAGAACAGAAAGATTTTATCAAATAATTTTATCCCATGGTTTAGGATTCCTTTGCCTGGTAGCAATGGCAGGTGTGCCCATTTTTTGGGCCTGAGGGGGCTGGCGGGGCCCTGGGGATCCAGCAGAACCTTTGCTGCTCAGACCACTTTCAGTTTGCAAGGAGCAGTAAGAAAATAAAATGCCATTTTGACAAATATGTCATACAGCAAACCTCAATTGGTTAAGGACTTTACTTTTAGCCCTTCTGCTTATGAAACCATCTTGCATCAAAAGACTGGTATATTACCTCAATACAAATCCTAATGGGAAGGCCCATAAAACTATACCACCACAATTGAAATTATCATTAATTTGACTGATAAAACCGTGCTATCCTAATACCAAGCACTAATGAAGTGTGTCAAGACTTTTCGTTTATAGATCCAAGAAGCCCTTCCCAAAAGGAACCTGTGAAATCTGCAACATGGTGACTGAGGCCACGTCACAAGTCTCCAAAGATAAACACCTTTCAAGCTGCATTGGTGAGTCCTTTTCTAAGTACTTTTTGCCACCAACACTGACACTGAGTTCCAAGCATTTTCATCCTGGATTTACGCCTCCCATTGCAAAAGTGTTGATGATGGCCTCAGTTTTCCCTAAAATGGGTACAACCCCCCCTCTGCTGTATGACCAAGTGCCAACAAACTTTGACCCGGAGGGCTTGAAAGGACAGCCCCAGACAGGGCCAAGGGCTGGCAAACGTGGGGAAAAAGGCTTGAGAGCATAGCCCCCCCATTATGAGCAAGAGGGGGGCTTGTAAAACAGAGTAACGATCGGGCCCAGCCACCATGGAACCCAGCAGAAAGTAGGTCACTCATGTGAAATACCAGCCTGAACCTGGGGGAAGAGATGATAAAGGAAAATGCCTAGAGTAAAGTATGGGGCCATTAAGAGGCATTCTTCCTATTCAGTAGAGCACCGATGACTGGAACTTGGAGCAGCAACCCCCCCTCAGGAATAAAGAAATCCAGGGGCTCCCTTTGTGTCCCAGGAAGCCGATCGTTAGTCCTCTCCTCCCCTCCTTAACTACCCTCCAGCCACTGTTGTTTACTCTTTCCCCCTGTGTCAAAGATATCTTATGCATCTTGGATGGCCCTTTTTGTGATGGAAGTGGAAGTTGGATTTCTCCCCTCGTTAGCCCATTGTACACCACAAATGACCCTCCGTAGCCTCCCAGAAACCCTTTCTCAGTACCCAATAACTACCCCACAGTTTCCCTTCCACCTCTGAGAAATCTTGGAACGCAGCTACATGCAGTTGCTCTGCATGTGTCTGTGCTAAGGATTTTCTTCCAGACTTTGGGTCTGCCCTTTTTGCTTTTTCCTCCATCCCCTGAACTCCGCTGGATCCGTGGGCTGCCTGTCCCATCTCAACAGGCCAGGAAAAGGTAACTGCAGGTCCAGACTTTCCCAAGCTAATTGGGGAAGCCCTTTTCCCCTCCCTGTCTCTTTCTCTCTCCCTATCACGCTCTCTTGCTCCCCCTCGCTGAGCCAACACCGGAATACCCCCCCCTTCTCCTACCATCCCCGCAAGCCGCCTGTGTTTTAAACCCCACCAGCCAGACCGGGGCTGTGTTTCTCTGTGTAATATACCATTAAACCTGTTGTTTTTGGATACCTGTCTCCTTCTCTCTCTTTCTATTTGGGGAGGGTACATAAACTGCTGTAGCGCGTACTGTCCTCAGCTTGATCCCTTGAACACGAGGGGACCCCCTAACTTGGCTAATTCCCCTAAATTTAAAGAGAGCAGATATTGGGGAACCAACCCCCCAATAATCTCACGTGGCAGGGGGTCTCGTGTTAACAAAAGGACCTCTGCACCTGTAGAAATAAGGTCAGAGGGGCAGGGTTACCTCTTCCCTACCGCCCACAAAATACAAGACCAAAATAAAATAACTTTGAAATGAAGTGGATTTGCCACTACAAAGAGAAGAGGATTTGCAACTACAAACCAAGAGAAAAGATGTGTCACCACACCACCACTACCACCTTAGAAGTACAAGAAAAGACTCTTAGGCGATTTTCCTACAGGATTCAGTTCCTCGTTTTCTTGCAGGTCTACATCATCATTGCCACCACTGTTGTGTTTTGGCCTACCCAAGAAAATAAAGAAACTTTGCACACTGCTAAAAGCATGAAGGGACACTTACATGTTAGAAATAAATGCTTGGCGCATAGTGACACCACCTTTTTGGTGACTACTGAGCAACTGCGGAAATCTCTAAATGTGTCTAAATGCTGGATTTGTGCCCATGTGCCCACACACTCTATGGGGGGAATCCTTTTTGCTCCTGTAGTGTTAAATGCCTCTTAAATAGTGCAAGGGGTGACCACTCCATTTCTAGGAAAGGAATTAACATGGGCTAATATAGGCCACAATAATACTGAATATATCCATTTAGTCGTGGAAGTGCAAGGGGAATATTGTTTTCAATCCAACAGGTCTAGGTGGGGAAAATATGCACATAAGGAAGGGGTCAAGGTAGGGTACAGCATTTGTAACTACACATTCACCATAAATTCCACTGGATATATGGCTTTAAATGGAAGCTCCTTCAGTGAATTCCAGCTATTATGGACTTCGCATTATGCAATCCTCCTTGTCCTTTATGACTGAACACATTACCCTGATTGGACACTATTTCATTTGTGAAAACAAGGCCTATTAAAAAATTACCCCCTGGTGGGAGGGATCTTGTTTTATTGGACCCATTATCCCTGCCATTAGATACCTGCCCACCCTTCATCACAACAAACTGAATAACCAAAGGGAGATCACTAAGGCCCAAAAATATTGGGGTATCACCATACCTGGAATTGGACTTACCTTTTCTATGCGAGAAATACAGCGCATGGCCGGAGTATTAGAGACAGTTGCTAATGCAACATCCCTAGGCTTTAAAGACATAGTCGATGAAATGGGTAATATCAAGGCAGATGGTTTTGCAAGACCGGATAGTCCTAGACTTTATCCTAGCCAGCAAAGGGGGTGGTATGCGCTTTAATTGAAAATTAATGTTGTATTTATATTCCAGATAACTCCGGCTCTATTTTAGATCAAACTGCCCGAATTAGACAAGCAGTAGCCCAGTTACATCAAACAGATCAATGGACCCTCTGGGTCTGGCTTGGAGGCTTAGGTTCCAAAAAAAATTATTTTGTTTTGATTGCTTTTGTTGTTTTGTTTGGCTTATTCTTATGTATTCAATTAATTTTAATGCTTATTAGATGCTGCTTAAATAGTACTGCGAAACAACTATCACAAGGCTTGAACCAAAGGCAAAGTACCCAGGTTTATAACATGTATGCAGCTCTCCAAACTCAGCAAGCAGATATTGATGGCTTAATGTCCATAAGGGTTTAAAATTAGGTTGTTGTGCCTTCAGTGTCACAACAGGAAGGAATTGTGGAGGAAATTTTATAAGGGCCCCTATGGAATTGAATTACAATAGCCAAAAGGAAGGTAACGCAAAATGGATGACACAGAAGCATTTTGGGTAAAACTTAATGCTTAATAGAAGCTATGCCTTTGCCCTTGAGACAGACAGCTATTTGCTTTCTATATAATGCTTTGCAAAATAAGGCCTTGGAAAGTGCTCCACACAGGCCTTAGACCTAGACACTGAGACTCCTTTCGCCTGTGTTTTTCTTAACAAATGTGCCAAGTAACCTTGCAACTGGAAAGCCAAATTGACCTTGTTAGGCACCATATATTATAAACAGATTGGCTCATATAGTTTTGAGAAGAATCAGCCCAAATATGTAAACATGGTGTGTAATGTAGTAGTTTTCCATCACTGTGTTACGTAGCACTTTGAGTGACATGCCTGTATTTTTTTGCCTGTTTGTAATCTATAAAATACTTGTGTGTTCTGGGAGGGGCAGACGAGCCTGTTTCCTTGCATAGGAGACAGTGGGTGAAAACAGACATGACGCTAACCACCCTTTAACTACCCTTGGTGGCTATTTGTGCATGTTGCAGGGCTATATTGGTGCCCTATGCAGCCCTGCAACATGCATAAATGACCACCAAGGGTGGTTAAAGGGTGGTTAGCGTCATGTCTGTTTTCATCAAGTGTTGCTCTCTCTCTCAGCGCTTTGAGATCAATAAAGACTCTGACAGATTTCACCAACAGTATAAGTATAAATTATTCCTCAACAAGTGCTTAACCAAGGAGTTACCGAGTACCATGCCAATTCTTCAGAACCTTGGTACTCAGTAAAACCAATTCGAGTACCATGATCCTTGGTAAAAAACAAGGAAACTCAGCACTACAATGTAGCACACTCTCACCTCAGAAGATCTGCTTTTCCAGTAAGACTAAAGTTAATAGGGGTGTGCACCAGGGAGCCATTCTATTGTTTGTTTTTTGCTTTCATTTTTATTATTAAAATTTTTTGTTTTCTGATTTTCATTATTGAAAATTTTGGGGGTTTTGTAATTAAGTTTCATTTTTGTTTCCCATTGGTTTCAACGGGGAATATATTTCTGGCTGTAACTGGGGGTGATATTGGACACAGATCTCTGCCCGGATCGACAGGTGGAGGTGATGGCAAAGGCTGCCTTTTGCCAGTTATATCTGGTGCAGAGGCTGTGCCTGTACGTCTCCGGCCCAGACCTGGCCTCCCTTGTCCATGCCTTCATCACCTCGGGGCTGGACTACTGCAATGCGCTCTACGTGGGGCTGCCCTTGTTCCTGGTTTGGAGGCTGCAGCTAGTGCAGAATGCGGCGGCCCGGCTCCTGTCGGGGACAGGTCGCCAGGATCACATAACACCTGTGCTCCGGACTCTGCACTGGTTGCCAATAGCGCGCCGAGCCAGGTTCAAGGTATTGGTATTGATCTATAAGGCCCTTCACGGTCTGGGCCCCTCGTACCTCAGGGACCGCCTCACCCTCTGCGCCCCAGAGTGGCTCCTTCGGTCTTCCATGGGTGCCTTCTTGGAGGTCCCCCATGTTAAGTGGGGGGCCACAATAGAGAGGGCATTCTCGGTGGCCGGGCCGCACCTTTGGAATTCCCTCCCGGAGGAAGCTCGCCTGACCCCAAGTCTTTTTACATTCCAACAAGTTTGTAAAACCTGGCTGTTCGCCAGGCCTTGGGGGAGGGGATGGGTGGGTTAGGGGTTTTTATTGTGGTCTAGCCCTGTTTAATTGTTAATATTATTATGATTGTTTTAAATTTTATATGGTGGTATTTTTTATGTTTTAAAATTGTTAGCTGCCCCGAGCTGTTTTCAGGAGGGGCGGGATATAAATTGACAAAATAAAATAAATAAATAAATAACTTCATTTTTCATCCCATTTGCATGAAATTTGGAAAGGTTGTACTCCTCACAACAGGAATCATGCCCAATTTTACTAAAGATTGGTTAAATGGTTCCAATTTATAAGCAATTTAATTGCATGGTTTACGCACACATTTCCAGCTGTAATGTCTTTGTTTTCCATCCAATGTAGATGAAGTTTGGATTCTTTGTGCCCTTCATTAAAGGGATAATTCATGCCAATTTTCAGAAAGAGTAGATAAAGGGTTCTGATTTTATGACCAATTTAATAATTGTATGGTTTGCATGCACTTTTCCAGCTGAAACAACCTTGTTTTCCTTCCAATTTAGAATTATTGTTCCCCACATCCAAGGGATCATTCCCATCAAGTTTCAAAAAGTTTTGATAAAGGTCCCAATTTTATAAGCAATTACATTTTTGTTATTTTAACGTAAGTTCCAAATTTCCTTAAACCCACTGCAGGTGTTGCCTCTGCTTAAATTATAAAGGTTTTACTACATGCAGATATCTATTTTTTGGAGAATTTGTACAGAGGGTAAAGAAGACCGAAGGAGGTGGGCAGAGCAGAAGAGGAGCAGGAGCCAGAGGCACTGGAACTGGCATAGGTTTCAGTCATTGGCACCCCGAAGTCTGTGGGGGCATACATGGGGGAGAAATGATAGGTGCAGAGTTCTGCTTTTATGAGCATTTGCAGTGAGGCTGGAGATTGCAGCACACACAGTCACACACAAAGAGCACTGAGCCAGCCTACAATTCACACAAGATCTAGCCATGGTGGGGCTTGTGCAGCTTGGAAGAAACTTATATTTGCTTCCCAGTGCCCACCCCCAAGCCTCCCTGATTGAGTACTGCCAAGTTGGAAGCCTGGACAGCATCACCAGATAATGAGATTCTCTTATGTTGGTCACAGTGGTACAAGGTGGGTTTGTGATGTCAGCTAGCCAGCAGAAATGTCAATCATGTATCCTCATTCTGTGATGTGCCCACCCCAACCCACCTGCTTCTTACTGGGAAATTGGAAGCATCTGCTTAGGAAAGAGCCAATAAGAGATTCTCTTATTTGCCTCTGTTGCAGTGCTGCAGGGTGCATTTGGGATGCCAGTTGGCCAGTCCAGATATGTCAATCATGTTTCTTTATAGCTGATCTGCTTCCCCCTCCCCTCTGTCTTGCTACCTGAAGTCTCAGTTATATCCTGAAAGTTACGTTTTTGTCCCAAAAAGTTCAGGGACTTGTATTTGCACAACTTCGGTTAATCACAAACATTCAATTGCTTATAAAATTGGGGTCTTTTATGCAATCCTCCTGAAATGTGGCAGGAATAATCCCTTGGGTGGGGGGTACAATGAGTCCAAATCTCATCCATATTGGATGGAAAACAAAGATGTCCCTTTGGAAAGGTGTGCACAAACCACAAAATGTATTTTGCTTATAAATTAGGGACTATTTATCCAATATTTCTGCAACCTGGCAAGAATGATCCCTTGTGTGGAAGATACAACCTGTCCAAAGTTAAGTCATATTGGACAAGTAGAAAAGAAGGTACAGTCATAAATGCATCACAAATCGTGATGCTTATGAAACTGGAACCCTCTATCCAATCTTTCTGGAATACGGCATGCATGATCCCCTCGAAAAGGAGTATATTCCTACAAATGTCATGAAAATCAGACAGGATGAAAAGAAGTTACATCCTGATATACAGGTCCACAGATTGTAAAGTTTTTAATTCTGAAATTTTCATTTTTATTCTGAAAGGTTATTAAATTTTTTGTTTTAGTTTTTCTGGTATTTACAACAAAAATTGAAATTCTGTTATTAATACCAGAAAACCAAAAACAAAATGCACACCCCTAAAAGGTAAATGTATGGTCACTCTTGAGAAATAATTGTGGACACAGCATATATTGGTCACTCTTACACCATTTTTCCTTCACTCCCTGAAGTCTCCCGGCATGGTGGATGATCTGTGCCGGGAAATGGACCGGGGTTGTTCGACCCTGTTAGTTCTATTAGATCTTTCAGCTGCATTCGATACAGTTGATCACAGGATGTTGGGGACGCAACTGCGGGACTGGGCGGGGGTGGGTGGGACTGCTCTTGAATGGTTCCACTCTTTCCTGACCAATAGAATGCAGCAAGTGGTTCTTGGGGAGTCTTTTTCATCATACCGAGACCTCTCGTGTGGAGTCCCGCAGGGTTCCGTTTTGTTCCCTCTCCTGTTCAACGTATACATGCAGCCACTCAGTGATGTGATCAGGAGGTTCGGCGTGCGGTGTCATCAATATGCTGATGACACCCAGCTGTATCTCTCTTTTTCAACAGACCCAGGCCCTGCAGTCTCGGTGCTTACTCAGTGTTTGACAGATGTGGGGGACTGGATGAGGACTAAACGACTGAGGCTTAATCCCAACAAGAAGGGCGTGATGTTGGTGGGTAAGGTGATGGAGATGGTGGCCCCCGTTATTGGCGGGGGTCTGCCCTCCATTGGTACCCCAGGTACGGAGTCTGGGGATGCTCATCGATGCGCAGCTCCGCCTGGATGCCCAGGTGGAGGCTGTGGTGAGGGTACCTTTTGCCAATTACATCTGGTGCAACGGCTTCGACCATTTGTCTCAGGCTCTGACCTGGCCATCATCATCCATGCTTTCATCACCTCCAGATTGGACTATTGTAATGCGCTCTATGTGGAGCTACCCATGGTGATGGCTCAGAAACTGCAGCTGGTGCAGAATGTGGCGGCCCGTCTTCTGGTAGGACTGGGCCACTGGGAGCATATTACACCAGTGCTCCATTCTCTGCACTGGCTGCTGGTGGTTTTCCGGGCCCAATTCAAGATGTTGGTTTTGGCCTATAAAGCTCTAAATTGCCTGGGCCTTACCTATATGCAGGACCGCCTCACTCCCCGAGTGCTGGACTGACCCCTGCAGTCATCTGGGGGCACCCTGCTCAAGGTCCCCTGTCTTCTGGGGGGCCACGGAGGGGAGGGCACTCTCGGTGGCCACACCACAGCTGTGGAACTCCCTTCTGGTGGAGGCCTAGTTAGCCCAGATCGCCCCTTTTTGGAGAAGTTCTAAGATCTGGCTGTTCCGCCATTTGGTGGGGGAGATGGGTGAGGGGGTGGGTTGTTGAGTAGGGGTTATTTTTCTTTTTGTCCTCCTTTTAGTTGTTTTTGAATTGTTGTTTTAATGTTTTGCAAATTGTAAGTTGCCCCGAGCTGCCTGTGGCAGAAGGGACGGGGTAGCAAAATTCTAATAAATAAATAAATAAATAAAATGCTCTGGTAAGGACATCTCTCTAACAATGTTGAGGAGTTGTTTTTTCAGAACATACTGTTTGTGCTGCAACAGTGTAGCAAACCTTCTAGATCTGCATTTGAGACACTTACACCTGCCCTCTTGCTCCAAGACTCTTAAACATGGTAATATATCAGTGCTATCTGTACTACCTCAACACATCTTTGTGGAAGAGTACTGCTCAAATATTACCCAAGCACAGCACATCCTCAGTCTTGCAGACTAGGGACATCCGCAAGACAGGAAAGAGCAAGGTTAACCCTACCTCCCTAATGTTTCTAATTCCAGAATTTAACCAAGTCTAACCCCGATCATTATAATCTGGATGCAAACTGCCAGCAGCACTGTCCACACTTTTCTCATTCTCCACAGACAAAATGAAAGTGTATAGAGAAAGCTTCAATGTTGCCCCCAACCTGCAGAGGAAGCGGATTGGGGCTGAAAGACCAAGACAAAGTGTGGGTGCATTGAGTCTAAGTTGTAAGGGAGCAAAATAAGAGACTTAACATCTTTATTACTAAAGATGTTTACTGCCGATGTTTACTTTCCACTGCAAAACCCTAGTCCATGCTTTCAGCATCTCTCACCTTGACTACAGCAACTTCCTCCTTACTGGCCTCCCTGCTCTGATCTTGCTGCCCGTATCTCTGTTCATTGCTCCGCGGCCAGAATTATCCACCTTGCCCATCGGTTTGACTACATTCAGCCCCCCCTCTCCACCCCACACTGGCTCCGTCTACGTGAACGCATTCAGCACAAGCTCTCTGGTCTTCAAGGTGCTTCATGGACATGCTCCCAAATCTCTCTCCAGTCTTGTATTCTGTCATATTCCTGCCCAGGAGCTTTGCTCCTCCTCTGCCCCCACTCTCACATGCTTTAGACTCCCTTCTCCTCTAAACATCTTGCCCCCTCTCCCTTGCTGCTCCTCATGCCTGGATAAGTTTGCTCTGCTCTGCCAGGTACACCATTGGTGTTAAATAGATAGATAATAAATAATAATTACATGGTGCGCAGGTTAAGGCAGGAGATTAATTTACAATTTCCATGCCGTTTAAAGCATGAGTGAATTTGTAAGAGCCTTAACTCCTCTCTTAAACCAGTGTTTTTTTAATCTAAGAATTTCCCTGTTTTTGAAAGCAGACTGCAATAAAGACCCCCTGCTGCCATAGTACCAACCTGAGTTTGATTGGTAGCCAAGCAGCCAGACAGCAAGTTTCCCTTTCACCCAAAACCTTGCTCCCACGTGTAAAAAAAATCCTGCCAGTAAAACTGACAACATTGTCAATTTCACCAGCAGGGGAAGGAAGGACTGGAGGGAGTTATTGCTTTACAGATCCCTCCTCACCAGAGTGTTTCCCTTGCAGCTCAGCTTTCTCAGTTACATGCCTGAAGCAATTCTACCCAACTCACGTACAGTTCCTCAATGTACATAACCACATTAATTCTCTCTCCTGACTCCATCCCTTCTCCCAGTGAATTTCCCTTTCAGCCCTAGCTTTGACAGTTTCACTGGGGGGGCGGGGAGTGCAGGGGAGAGATAGAGGGGGAAATTTGCTTCGAATCCCTTACAGTCCCAAGCTTTGTCACTTTCACCAGATGGTGTGGTTCAAAACTGGGAGCAGTAGCCTTGTCACTTTCACCTGCTGGGGAGTTTGCGTGGCAACTGGAGCAGCCAACCAGTGAGTTTCCCTTTCAGCCCAGCTCTGTCACTTTCACCAGCAGTTTTTTCCACCTCAGAGCAGCCCTCCTCAATTTCACAGGAAGATAGGGAGAGGAGGGGAGATTGTAGGGTTGCCACCTTCAGTGTTTTTTTACCTGACACTTCCATTTTGGTCTATGGTAGTATCAGGTAAAAAAACACGGCAGATGGCAACCCTAGAGATCACTTTGCAGACCCCTCCTCACCAGAGTGTTCCCCTTGCAGCCCCAATCTTTGTCAGTTATGTGCCTAATTCTATCAAACCCGTGTAAAATTCCTCAATGCACATAACCATGAGGAGGGCGTTTTCTGTGGCTGCGTCACGGCTGTGGAACTCCCTCCCTTTGGAGGTCCGCTTGACTGACCTCCGATCTTTCCGTAGACAGTGTAAGACCTGGCTGTTCCGCCAGGCCTCTACCGAGGGAGATGGGGTGGGGAGGTGGGGTGGGTTAGGGAGGGTTTGGGTACGGGTTATTTTAATCTGGGGATTTTATGTTGTTTTAATTGTATTTTAGTTATGTATTTTTAAATGTTGTTAGCTGCCCTTATAGCAGGAGGGGGCGGCATATAAATTTTAATAATAAAAATAAAATAAAAAATAAACTACATACAGTCTCTCTCTTGACTCTATTTATTCTTACAAAGGGGAAAATAAGGTGAGGAAGCATAGGAGATGAAAGGTATAGATGGTGAAGGGGGCTGGGTCCTCTCATTCAAGTTTGACCTGTGTCATTCTACCCAGCTCCTCATCATTCTAGCTGCTCCTGATGACCTCTTACGTGTCATTCCACACAGCTCCCCATCGTTTCAGCCACTCCCAGTGTCCTTGTACCCATCATTCCAGCCACTACCCTATTATTTTAGTTGCTCCTAGAGACATCCTACCCATCATTCCACCCTGTCACCACGGATTTCAGTCGCTCCCGGTCACCTCCTACTCATTGTTCCACCCAACACCTCATCACTCCAACCACTCCTGGTGTTCTCCTACCTGTCATCTCACCCACCCCACCCCAAAAGGGCTCTTGTCTGTCATTCCACCCAGCTCCCCGCCCTGTTTTTCCATTTCCTCTCCGTGGCTTCTTCACTTTTTCCCTCCTGGCCTTTTTTTAGTCCCTCCCCCAACAACATTCTTTGGCATTTCAGATCTTCCCCCATTCCCTTGGTTTCAGTTAAGCATCTGCATTCTGTTGGTTTACTGTCCATTAAGGGCTATTGACATTCCCAAAGCCCCATTACTTCCAATTGGTATCCCTGTTGTTTCCAATCAGTATTCCTTGTGCCTTGTCAGTTTCACCCACTAGGGAGGTGGCTTGGCAACCAGAGCAGCCAGCCAGTGAGTTTCCCTTTCAGCCCCAGCTCTGTACCATCTATAGCCTGCAATAAATGCTACTCATATCCATACAACAACAGCCTGCACAAAAGCTCATCTCCTTATGTAACACAACAGAACGTTAGTGACACAGACAGCATGGAAGATGCTTTTCTCGCTCTCCCGATTTGCCAAAATGGGTACTTCAAAACATCAGAACTTCAAAACTAAGAACACGTCCGCACTATGGTGATCTTAGGGCGGCATGGACTGACCCGCTGTTTGTTAATTCTGCTTTTTCAGTTGAGGAGAAAATGATCTCTCTAATGAGTGGCCTTGATCTGCAGTCAACTAAGGCTGCTGCCTTTTTTCTCCTGTTAGTAGAAAGGAGGAAACCCACCCAGGGAAATTAACATGCATGTAGGGAATATATATCTCGTTTGAATTTGTCCTTTGGGTATTGCAGGTAGCTAACCAGTAGGATGAAATCTTATTTGGGGTTAGTTCCCCCTCCATGGTTTATTAGGCTTCTCCGTTAAGGAGTCTCAACTCGCATATGTTACTATGGGTTAATTTATGTATAGGTGGATTATCCATTTTATGTGTGTAATATTTGTGAGAGCTGTTGTGTGAATTTTTGGTATCTGATTATTACCATGATTTTTATTATTTAGCCTTCTTTATTTGGGCTGTTAATTTGTGCATTTGTTCATTGGGCATGTGTATTTATTTATTTTTTATATTGTTACAGCATAATTGCTGGACATAATAAACTACTACTACTACTACTACAACTAAGAACACACCAAAAAACTTAATACAGATCAAACTTGAATTTTCTAGCACAGCTAGATTACTTAATATTGCTTTCAGAACTAAGGCTGCTTTACATTACCTGAGAAGGGTGGGCACGTTCGCAGTCACCACCATGGCTCTAATTGTAAGGATTAGCGCCCAACAGAATGCACTAATAATCCCCTTTTAGTGCATGAGAACACCCGTTCTTGTAAAGGTTACTGCAGCAGGGAGCAGTCCAGCATGGCTGTTGTTGAGTGGGTCAGCTGGTCAGTGGAGCACACCCAGGGGCATGGCAGAGCCAGCCTCATAGAGCAGGACCAGCTTAAGCTGGAAACAGGCTGGGAGAAAAAGGAACAGAGCAGGCAGGACACTGGCCCTTTAAGGGTACATAGTCAAAGGAAGCTGGCCACACCCACTCTGGGGATACAAGACGCTGGAAGGCAGAGAGGGCTGCAGTCTCTGTCTGGGAGCTGAAGGGGCAACATCTCCCTTGAAGAAGCCAAGAAGCTGTCTGGCCACCCTACGCTCTCCAGGGTTCAGAAGCTACGAGAACCGGAAAAGGACCGGAGTGGGTCCAGGTACTGGGGAAGGCTCTGACCAGGAGGGAGCCTCCTGACTGGGGAAGGCTTACTGTGAGCCAGTGGCCTACGGACCTGGCTACTATGGACTTTGGGGAGGTTGATGTTACTGTTGTGCATGTACCTGTGGAGAGACTGACCTGGGCCTGTAGGGTGGAGGTGGACAAGCTGGCGGCCCAGGGAAGAAGGAACTGTGTGCGCACATACGGTGGCATAGGCCTTGGCTGTGAGGGGAAGTCCCTCCACAGGGGAACCCCACAGAGTGCACCCCACCTAACTTGGGGGTTACAGCTAGGTTGAGGGGCTGAACAGGCATGGCAGCAGGGTTGCTAATTTCCCTAGAGACACCCCAGTGGCCCTGGAAAGACCCCCTGCTAGAGTTACATTTGGGGACCTGATCATGCACAAGTATCCTCACGTGCTAAAAGGGGATTAGTACATTCTGACGGGTGCTAATCCTTGCAATTAAAGGGCCATGGTGACAAATGTCGCTTAGGAGTGAAAATGTTATTCTGCCTCCAAAATTCAACATCTTTAATGTTCTTGCTCTTCATCCAATTTGCCTGAAATTTTGAAATATTCTACACCTCACCCAAGTGAACCTGCCTGCCAAATTTCACACTCATAGGACAGATCCTCCCAATTTTCGTCAGCCTTTTTCTGGTCCTTCATTCATTTTTCTGAGGCTACATTGCATAGCAGCCAGCTGCTCACCCTGCCACGTTGGGGTGTGTGTGTGTAATCTGTGTGCAGATGGACCATACAATGCAGTGCATTGTGTGACTGGCTGCTGCTAGATGTTCCCCATGCCGCATGGCAGGGTGAGCAGCTGGCTGCTATGCAATTCATCCTCAGAAAAATGCAGAGGACACATCAAGAAGCAGCCTTACTCCAAATGGGCTAAGGCTGCCCAAGGTATGGTAGCCCATGCGCCCAGGGCATGAACCAGTCCATGTGCCTTTCTGCCCTGCCACGCAGCAAACTTCATTGCGGGACTTTGAGCAGAAGGCACTGTCACCTGTCACGCACAGCCATGTCACTGCCGGGTGCAGGACTTTGGTCAGCCCGGGGGAAGCGGGCTAGGGCAGAGCTGGGCAACTGCTCGTGTGGCCGGCACCTCGGCTTGCCCCAGCTTCCCTCACATGTGGGACTGACAGTCTGCCCGGCTCCCCATGCAGGCCCTGCAGTGTGGTGGCAGCACTTGCCTACCACAGGGCTGTAACGGGATGAGACCCTCCAGCTCGTGTGCCTGTACTCTGGAGGTTTTAGGTGGTGTTAGACAAACAGAATGGCCTAGCCCTGGATTTAGGTATGTATTGCTTCCTTTTTTGACAGGAGTGTTGTAGCCTGAAAGACAAAAGATGAGTGGGAATATGAAAGAAGTGTATAAAATCATGAGTCGTGTGGAACGAGTAAATAGGAAACAGTTATTTTTGCCCTTTCAAGTAGTACTAGAACTAAGGGACACTCCGTGAAACTAACTGGTAGCAGATTTAAAACAAATTTTTTCCCTCCCACTCAACACACAATTAACTTGTGGAATCTGTTGCCAGAGGATGTGGTCAAGGCCAGTAGTATAGCTGGTTTGAAAAAAAGGATTAGATAAGTTCTTGAAGAGTACATCCATTAACAGCTATTAGTCAAGTAGGCTTAGAGGGACATCATTTCTTACAGTCAGGTGCTGGGAATGAACAATAGGGAATGGATTGCCAATTGTGACCTGCAGGGTACTTCTCCAAACAACCGAGGATATTCACGGTCAGAGACAGGATGCTGGGCTCGATAGACCACTGGTCTGACCCAACATAGCACTACTTATGTTCTTATGATGATATTTTACACGGAAGGTCAAGAAAGGAAAGGGAGAGAACTGCTGAGAAGCAAAAGTCACCGACACATGGTTCCTTCTAACTTAAGAATGAGGATGGAAGGAACTGAGGTGACACTGCTCCTCCCCCTCCTTACATATCCTTGATCATGTGTGCAAACCTATACATGACCAGAGGGAAGGGATGTGAAGCCTTCTTCTGAGAGGACTGCTGTAGAAGCTTCCCAAAGTGGATGGTAAAGCCAGCAGGAGCTCAGGAGTACAAACTGACAGAGCCATCTCAAAGAAGGACCTAACAATTTGCCTAACAGATGTTTCTAGAATGCTAAAATTTGTGAACCATGGCCATAGCGTGTGTGTGTTGAAAGATGACAGCTGAAAGCTGAGTTCTTATGCCAAATCTGGCTATACATTTGTCAGAAATAAAGAATACTTACTTGTGTTTTCTGAAGGCATAAACAAAGATTTTTAATCACTTCACCTGTTCATTAACTCTGGAGTGTGATGGCCCATGATGGATAAGAATCTTCACAATCTCTACATCTCCTTTCCAAGCAGCCAAGTGTATAGGAAAATAACCTTTGTTATCTGCCACATTTGTGGATGCTTCGTATTGAAGTAATTTGAGAACTATATCTCTGGAAAACAGATAAAGAAAAGAAAACATTGACAGAACTGTATTTTATAAAAATGAAAGCTTGCTCATCAAAGATGTACATTTTTCACAACAAAACAGCCAAAGCCTTCAGTCATTATTCAGAGGAAATTCTCATGAGGGTAATATAAATTTAGCCTAAGCAATTCATGAAATTGCAAAACACAACCTGACTTAAAGAACCAGTTTGTGGGCCACCAATAAAAACACGTACGGAACTACCTTGAGCAACCTATGTAGTCCTTCAGGACCTCCTCCTAATGGAGGGTCCCTCAAAATATAAAGTGTAATGCACAACAGTAGCAGGCTGAAGAAGTCAAAGGTTAAGAAATAAAACATGGAAAAAGTTAATCAGTGAAATGCTGTAAACAAATTATTTTGATCCAAATACAGTTAAAATGTAATTTAATATAAATAAATGCTTAGCACTTACGTTTTCTTCAAATTAGGTGGAGCAGCTAATCGCATACTCATAGAGCAATGCAATTCAGAGACAGTGAAATTATGACAGTGGGCTAACAAATAGTTCAACACTTGCATTTGAGTAAAAATTCCTGGTGTTCAGGGCTAAAAGTAACCTAAACATAGTTCACTGAACAAGTAAAGTGCCTAGGAGTGATAGCAGATACAGCCATTCCTATGCATTTGTAATACAATGATCCCTATGAGTTAATAAATTAATTACACTGTACTCTACTTTTGATCTATTTCTTGCTAAGTTGAACATGTATGCTCTGTTTTGAAAGCTTACATTTTGCCGATCCTAAATGTCTGTACAAAATGTGTATGGGAATTATTTAAAGAATTATGCACTGTATTTGAAATTATTGTTAGCTGTATTGCATCTTCTTAGAGACATTAGCAGCACCATGTTATGACCATAGCAACTTAACATCCTTACTGGCCACTTATGTAAAACATATTGGAGTTTCAGTCTAATCACTTAGGCTGCTTTTAAACATGCGCGGAGAACATGCTGCATAAAATCATAGTGTGTGTAAATATCCCGCGTGTGGGATTAAGATGTGACATTCCGCGCGTTAAAGCCGGTTGCACATTCTTTTAAAACTACAAATTAAATACCTCGATGTCGAGGTATTTAATTAGCGCCTTTAAAAGAACACACGACCAGCTTTAACGCACAAAACGTCACGTCTAAATCCCACACGCGGGATATTTCCACGTAGCGTGATTTTATGTAGCACCAAGAAACAGGGTAGAACATACTTTCTGGATTGTTCTGAAACACATCTTGTTTCATAACTTGCCTTGCACCTTGCTCTTCTCTCCAGTTGTCTTGTCTCACTTGTGCCTCACTCCCCTCTAGTCGTTCCTTGCTTCCTTGTTCCCCTCTTGGTCTTGTCTTGCTCCCTTGTCCCTTCCCTGCTTTAGTCCTTGTTCTAGCACTTGCCCACAACCTTGCCTCCCAGCCATGACCCTGAACCCCATTACCCCAAACCCTTACATCCACCCACGTCCCAGATGCCCCATGTCCCTGACACTTTGTTCCACCCCCCTGTCACAGCCAGGCCCTGAACCTCTGGCCTTGGGGGCTTCTGGGAGGTACTCTCGGCAGCCTGCACTATTGGCAATGGGCTGCAGGGGGCGGCTCTCTTCCTGTTCATGGCACTCTCCCTTTTCTCTCCTGCCTTGCTTACCACTCACACCTGGTTGTAGGCGTGGCCACACCTGCCACGCTCTGATTGGCTCTGGGGAGTACTTAAGGACTGCTGAGGGCAGTGGCAGGTGTGGAGCTTTGAGTCACTTCCCCTTAGACTTGTGCTTGGCCCACTCACCTTGTTGTTTCTTTAGATGCACCTTGTTTGCCCTTTGTCTTTGTTGGGTGTAATGTTTGGTGGTGGTGAGTTCTGTGTACAGTTTCCCTCTCACACCCTGCCTTGTCTTCATGTTAGTCTGTCTCCCTGTTGTTCCTTCAATGTCGTACTGTAAGTAATCCCCTATTGTTTGCTGTATTCGTCTCCCTGTTCCTTCCTAGTTTCTGTGTAGTCTGGTGTCTCTGTGTCTAGTTGTCTGTGCGTTCTAGTTCTCTTTATTCTTGTCCCTCGCTCTCAGGGTTTCCTTTGCTTCCCCTCTTTGGTCTCAGGGCTCCCTCGCCTTGGCCCCCCTCCTAGCTCCCAGGGCTCCCTCGCCTTGGCCCCCCTCCTAGCTCCCAGGGCTCCCTCACCCCTCCCTTCGCTTCAGGGTTCCCTCGCCCCCCCCTCCTGCCCCTAGGGTTTCCTGCTCCCTAGCCTTGTCCCCTTGTCCCCTAGTCTCGGTTTCTCACTCCCTAATTTTGGCCCCTTGCCCCCTAGTCTCGGTTTCTCGCTCCTTAGTTTTGGCCCCTTGCTTCCTAATCTCGGTTTCTCGCTCCTTAGTTTTGGCCCCTTGCTTCCTAATCTCGGTTTCTCGCTCCCTAGTCTTGGCCCCTTGCCCCGGCTTCTCGATCCCTAATCTTGGCCCCTCACTCCCTTTCCCCTGGCTCCTTGTTCCTTACCCCTGACCCCTTGCTCCCCTGCCTTTGGTTCCTTGATTCTGTGTTCTTTACCCCATATCCCTCATTCCCTTTCCCCTGGTTCCTTGTTCCTTACCCCTGACCCCTTGCTCCCCTGCCTTTGTTTCCTTGTTCTATATCCCATATCCCTTGTTCTCCTGCCCCTGGTTCCTTGTCCCTGATCCCTCACTACCCTGCCTCTGGTTCCTTGATCCCTCGCTTCTGGATTCCCTGTCCCTTGACCTCAATGATGAGCCGTAGGCGTTCTTAGACCAGCAGTGCTGGGATCCATGCTGAACACCCTATCTCCTTGGTATTGGAGAGCGGCTGAGAGGTTTCCCCATGTGTACTAAGGGACATCCCAGATTCCCTACACCCCGTTTCCCCCTCCTGTCTACCCACTCCCCCTCCCCTTTCCCTGGCTCCGCCCCTAGAGCCTGACACCCCCATTCCGCTAACTCCTGCTCTACCAACCCACCTCATTTCCTCCCATTTCTCACTTTCTCCCCATTCCTGTTTAATGGATAAAGTACTGGACTTGGTCCTGGGAAGCCAGGGTTCAAATCCTGACCTAACCATGAACTAACTGGGTGGTCTTGGGCAAGTCACAACCTCTCAGACTCAGTTCCCCATCTGTAAAATGGGAATGTGTTTCCCTCAACCTTGTCTATCTTAGATTGTAAGCCCACTAGGCAGGGACCTGTCTCCAAAATCTGTGACTGTAAAGCGCTGCGTATGCCTAGTAGCACTATAGAAACAGTAATAGTAGTAGTCCTACACATTCCTCCTTTTGACCCCCATTTTTAATCTTGGCCTTGTTCTTTGTTTTATCATCTAGTCCTGCTCCCTGTTTCTGACCCCCTGCTCTGCTTCCTTGTGCCATGCTGCTCCCGCATGCCACTCCTGGGGGGACTCCTCGGGGGAAGAAGCCCAGCCTCTTGACCTGGAAAGGTTTTTACCAGACGAAGGTGCATTTCCAGGGGCACCCAGGGGCCTCAACACCTATGACCCAGAAGCAGGTGAACCACCAGGAGGTAAAGCTGCTGAAGTTGCTGGATGTCACTTTTAGGGGTGTGCATGTCATTTTTGTTATTACAATAACAATAATGAAAATTGTCATTTTCGTTATTGTTATTGCAATAACAAAAATGACAATTGATAATGACAATGATAACGAAAACGACAATGTCATTATCGGTCATTATTAGTGCTGTGACAGTTGGGGTTTGGAGGAAAAATGTGGAGAGGGGAGAAGGGAGCAGACATCTCGGAGCCCTAAACAGAGTTGAACTCTTGAACTGTGCCTGTTTTGAGAGGGGCGAGAAGTTCAGCAGTATCTGATGGCTGTATCGCTGGCCAATGAGCAGCACAAGCAGGCCCCAGCAGTCTCATAGCACTCTGTGATTGCTCAATGTCTTCTGCCTCCCACAACCAATCACGGGGGCTCTGGGGGAGGGTACTGCAACCCTTTATAATGAGAGGACCAGGCTTTTTCTCTTCATTCTGTGAGAGCTCTTCTTGTCAGGTTGCGTTTACAGAACTGTGGTGCTCATTGCTTCCACACAAAAAAATCCTCCCTAGCTCTCATTGTATTACCAATACCTTTTCTTCCTCATACCCTACATTTTACCTTCTCCTGCCCTTCTCACCCCTGTACATTTTATATAGATAGGTAGTATAGATTAGATATAGATATAATATTATAGACATATAGATTAGAATAGTTATATGGATTACTGATTAGATGATATTTTTTCTTTTCCCTTCCCATCTCACATAGATTTAGATAGATATTACATGTGTATATAGAGAGATTAGATATTATATAGGTATTTATACATATAAAATATTCTAACAATAGAATATTGTTATGTTATTATGTTATTGAAATTGATACCGATAATGATACCGATACCAAAAATAAAATCTTCGTTTGAAACTATACCGACAATGACAACAAAAACAATGATAAAAAACAAACAACGACATAGGGGCCTGGTGCACACTCCTATCTTCTAGTAGCTTGGATGCTTCACTGGAGCACTTTATGGTGCAACTAGAGGCCAACCCCTTCAGGCTAGCTCCCCAATGCCTTCAGCTCCTCCAGCACCTGCCCCAGTTCCAGCTCAAGCTTCTGTATCTGCTGCCCAGCCGCTGCTGGTAGTGGCTGTGGCACTCCAGACTACAGCTCCAGCTCCTGTGCCCATTGGCTGCAGCACTCCAGACCACAGGTCATGCACCAGCTCCTGCCATTGCCCAGCTGCCACCAGCCACAGTGCTCAAGACCCTTTCTCCAGTGCCTGCTGCCTGAATGATGCCAGCAGCATGCCAGATCTGTGCTCTTGCTCCAATACCTGCTGCCTCGATACGGACGCCAGCAGTGCTCCAGATCTGTGCTCCCACTCCAGTGCTTGCTTGAGACTCCTGCTCTGACACCATTGTCAGCCTAAACCCCATCCCCTCAGGTTCTGGAGGTGCCACACTTTCCCTGGTCTTGATGTCCGTTTGGTGCCTCTGCTTGGCCTCAACCTCCTCTGCTATGGCACCCTCCTGCTGCCTGGATAGCCTCCTGCAGCTGAGCTTGCCACGAGCCCGGCTCAGTTTCAGCACACTCCTACTGCCCGGGTCCTACTCACAACTCAGCTTCCCATCTTGGACTTGTCACCCACCTGGGTCCGTGCCATGCTTCGTCCCTTGTGTTATTTCCTTTCTGTTACATCTTGCAGCCCTGACCACTGTCTCAGTGTCCTATTCTTGGTGTCCCTTTCCCCATCCCTGTCCTATGTGCCCTGTCCTTGTCCCTTCATCCCAAAAAGGGGTATTTTCAAACCCTGGGGTCACTCTCTGAGGGAGGTACTGTCAGGACCCAGTCTTGAACCACCACCCTCAGGGCTCCGAGACCAATGGCCAGCCTGGTGGCACCACCACCTTGGCCTGCCTTTGACCCAGCCACTCCCCAATGAGTCCCCACTTGGTCTTGACTCCACCCCATCTCTGTCTCATCCTTGCCCTGCCTTCTGGCTTCCTGGATGGCTGCCAACTAGTATCTAAGATACGCTGGTAGCACCAGGAATTTGGGCAGAACAACATACTCTCTCACTTGCTTCAAACTCCTTTTGTTACTTCCTTGCATCCACTCACTTCCAGGTCTGTCTCCCTTATGTTTTGCTCCCCTCTAGTCGTGCCTTGTCTCCCACTACCTTGTTCCCCTTCCGGTCTTGTCTTTCTCCTTTGTGTCTTCCTTGTCTTAGTCCTTGCCCTCAGCCTTACCTCCTAACGCTGGACCTCATCACCTCCAGACCTCAGGGCTGTCCCTGCCACTAGGCAGACCTAGGCGACCGCCTAGAGCGGCAGATTGGGGGGGAGCGGCACGCAGGGAACAGAAGGTTGCTACCTTGAAAAGAAGGTTCTTCAAGATGGCTCCGAACATTCTCACAAATGGGTTTGCGCTTCCCTTACTGGCACGTACCAAGCTCACTAATTTAAAAACCACGTGACGTTCATGCGCCCCCACACTATATAAGGTACCTTCCCGCCTAACTCAACAGTTCCTTCCAACCTTAAGCGATTACGAAGAAAATAATGTGAGGCTGGAAGGGTGGGTATTTGTGAGAATGTTCAGAGCCATCTCGAAGAACCTTGTTTACAAGGCAGCAACCTTCTGTTCTTCTTCGAGTGGCTCCTCACGTTCTCAGAAATGGGAGAGTATCAAGCCTAGAAATAGGCGGTGGGAGAATTTTCTATCAAAAATCAAACTTAATGCATACTGCATGCAAAACAAGAGTTTATTATGTAGTAAAACAGGTAAGTATATTTACAGGAAACCTCTACATATAGTAAAGTCTGTTATATAGAAACAAGTGGTTCTCCTGTGTTTGTCTTGCTTTAAAAAAAAAAAAAAGGTTTGAAAACAGAATTAAGTATAGACACACCAAGAGAAGTGTGGGGCTGGGAAACTAGAACATAATGCTTCACAAAGGTATGTGGGGAGCTCCACATTGCCGTCCTACATCTCTCTTGCGGAGATATGTTAGAAAAAGCGGCCATAGAAGCACCCAGTGCCCTAATTGAATGTGCTCTCAAATTAGGTGGAGGCAAGAATCCGCTCAGTTGGTAAGTAAGCGAGATCAGCTGTACCAACCATTTGGAAATAGTCTGAGAAGATATCTTCTGACCCAACCTAGGTAGGGATGGGGAGATAAACAGAGTGTCTGAGAGCCTGCAATCTCTGGTCTTATCTAAGTAGGTGAGGACACCTCTTTTTACATCTAGTGTGTGCGCCATGGCCAAATCCTCAGATGCATGAGGAGGAGGGGAAAACACGGGGAGAACAATTTTCTGGGATAAATGAAACTGAGAAACTATTTTAGGTATAAAGGATGGGTGAGCTGAAAATTCTAATCTGTCCGGGAAAACCTGGAGGTAGGGTTCCTTTATAGAAATGGCAGCAATTTCACTAACACGTCTGAGGGACGTGACAGCTACCAAAAAGGCAGTTTTTAAGGTCCAATGGAATAGATCTGCCTGTTCTGGAGGCTCAAAGGGATGTTTCGTCAATCGATCAAGTACCAAATTAAGATCCCATTGAGACAGTGGTACCTGATGCAGCGGGAACAAATTTATAAGACCCTTGTGGAACTTCTTAACCATAGGGTGAGCAAAGAATGATTTAGAACCAGGGAAGGTAACATGCCTAGAAATGGCAGAGAGGTGCACTCTTAATGAGGAGCGTGCCAAACCTTTCTCTGCTAATTCTAGTAAATATTGTAGTACTAATTCTACGTACAGTTGAGTGGGAGACAGAGACAGAGATTTGGCTTCTAGACAAAAGCAGAATCTTCTCCACTTGGAGTCACAGGACTTACGAATGGATGGTATAAGTTCATTTTGGAGAACAAGGGCTAACTTGTTACTTAAGGACTGAGCCCCTTCGGTATGTGAATCCTCCAAGCGTGGTTCAGTCGTCTGAGTTCCGGGTGGAGAATTTTCCCTTGGTTCAAGGACAGCAAGTCCGGGATCTGGGGTAGAGCAAGGGATGAGTTGGCTAGATTTTGAAGCTCATGATACCATATCTGGTGAGGCCATACCCTGGAGATATGAGGATAAGATTGGCCTCCTCTAACCGAATCTTGCTCAACTCCCGTGGAATGAGAGGAATGGTGGGCTGCCCTGGTGCAAAAAAGGCTGCACTTTGCGTTCAGGGCAGTGGAGAATAGAATAGGTGTACATACCCCATACCACCACTTGGGGGGGGCGGCGCCAAATTTTGTCGTTGCCTAGAGCAGCAAAATGCCTTGGAACGGCCCTGCCAGACCCCCATGCCCTGGACCCCTTCGCCCATGACATGCAGCTTCTTTGGTTACAGAATGTCTTGAATTTCTGTGGGTGGTCCCAGTGCAGGGCAGTTCCTCCATGGAGGCACAGGGAGCAATGCCTCCCAGTGCTTCTCAACAGCAAATTGTATTTTAGAAATGCTCCGAGGTGGCAGCACTCAACAGCAGTCCTATCAAAGGCATCCCTATGCTGAAGTGGAGAAGGCAGGAGAGGATGGAGAGCTTTAACTGCTCCTGTGTCTATAGAGACCAGTCAATGAGAGTAGTCTCATGCTGCTGACTCCCAACACCCCGAAGCCAATAAGAAAGACATGGGGAGGGACTCAGGGACTTCACCCTACCCCTTAGCTTCCTGTTGGGAGAAGTGGGAGTGGTGGCAAAAGTAATAGGTGAGCACAAGGGGGAGGGCTAGTTCTGCAGTGGCTAGGGGATAGGAGGCATTTTTGTGCTGGATGGGGCAGAAAGTATCCAGTAGGTCATAATGGAGTGATGCATTCCCTGCTGTTCACTCCAGGCTCCTGACAGTCAGAGATTATATCCCCCATTCTACTTTGCTAATAGATGTTAATGATCCTATTCTCCAATATCGTAGCAAATCCTTTTTTAAACCCATCTATGCAACTGGTTTTGAACACATCTTCGGACAACAAGCTCCGCAAGTTAACTGTACATTGCGTGAAAAAACACTATTTTAATTTGTTTTAAATCTGATGCCAGTTAGTTTCCTGGAGACAAAGTAGTTCAAATGATATCTTTTATTGGACCAACTATTGTTCGTGGAAATACGCAAGCTTTAGAGCCATACGGGGCCCTTCTGCAGGCATGTAACATAGCCAATAGAAATACTAGCTATCATACTGGCTATGCTACATGCCTAATGAAAGGTCCTGTGTGGCCCAAAATCTTGCTTATTTCCACCAACAACAGTTGGTCCAATAAAAGATATCATTTAAACCACTTTGTCTCCGTCACTTGGAACCAACACGGTGACCACACTCTATCTCTGGATTGCCAGTTAGTACTATTTGAGAGGGTAAACAACAAAGGAAAGTTACTTACCTGAAACATTTGTTCTTCGAGATATAGCCTCTCCACATACACACACTTGTATTTGTTGAACGAGACAAATTCACACACTTGTATTTGTCGAGTATTTGCATCTGGCATCAAGACCGGGCTGATCTTCCAAGAAGCTGCTAGACGGGGAGAGGAAAGATGACGTCACGTCCCCCCCTCCTATGTATATCTCTGCCGCTCCCAACTCCCACAATTCTTTCTCACCATGCAAAACAGAATTTTAAAAAATCTATGCATGGAGAGAAGGAAGGGTGGAAGGTGTGTATGTGGAAAGGCTATATCTCGAAGAACAAACATTACAGGTAAGTAGCTTTCCCTTCTTCAAGTGCCTCTCTACATCTACATTCTTGTAGAGAATAGCAAGCAATCCCAGGAGGTTGGTCTACAACAAATTCTGGAGGACAGCTCTGCCAAAGTGAGCATCATCTGCTCTCTCTGCCAAATCATTAGCATAATATTTGGTGAAGGTATGGACTGACCTCCAGGTTGCTGCTTTACACATCTCTAAAAGAGGACTATATCTAAAAGCAGCTACTGAAGTAGCCACTCCTCTAAGAGAATGTGAACAAAATCCATCTGGCAGGTCCTTATTGGATAACCAATGTGACACAATGCTTTAACCATCTAGATAGAGTCTGCTTGGAAATCTAAGCCCCTAGGGATCTAGGGCAAAAGGAAACAAAAGGGGCATCAGTTTTCCTAATCTTTCTAGTACGTTGTAAATAGAACAAGGTAACCCTACAAAAGGTCAAGGGTATGCAATACAGCTTCCCCTGAGGAAGAGTGGGGACGAGGAAAGAAAACTGGAAGAAACTGGATTCAAATGAAAAGGTGAAGTAACCTTAGAGAGAAAGTGTGGATGAGGTCCGAGTACCACTTTAGCCCTGTGAACCACCAAGACAGACAGCTTGCAAGTGAGCGCACGTAATTCAATAATTTGCCTCGCTGACGTAATGGCAACTAAGAGTATTTTCAGAAGTTACGAGATCAGTCAACCACAGTGAACCACACTCAACCCTGCGGCGGGGCCAAACTGCCCCGAACGTCTGTTCAGCAGCAGCCAGATGTTCACCACAGTCAATATCCACCAGGGGTCAAAATCAACCACACTTCTGGAGCTCTCTCCGAAAGCATAGTCAATGCGATTCCCAACTGGAAACAATAAAAAGTAATGTCTGAACGGCAACCACCGGCCGGAAGCAAACAAAATGATTCCCAGCCAGGGACAAAGCACGCAACGTTGCTGCCAGGCAACCAGCAACAACACAGACCATGGAGGGAGATTTAAAGGGCACACAGTAGCAGGGAAACGTGGCAGGATGGAGCGAGGTGAAAGGAAGAGGAGACCGGCGGGCGAGAGAGCTAGGGAGGAGCCGGAGGAGGAGGTGGTGGTTGTGCTGCACATGAAGGAGATGGAGGGACAGCAGCAGCAGCTGGGACGGGTTGCCCCGGGGACAATGACCGGGCCGGGGGAGGAGGCATCCCGGAAATGGGTAAGGGGACCGAAGGGGAGGGAAGCCAGCGGGTCCTAGCCGCACTTCAGACCATGCCAACCTGCAACCTTCAGGATATGCAACCTGCAGACGGACGCCCAGCTGCACCTCTGCGGTCAGGAGGCCCAGCTGATCGGTGTGCGAGCGGTACCACTCGGCAAAGAGTGCTAGGTGCATCCCGTAGGCGCCCAACTGGCCTCGTTCCATGGTGCCAGCTGGCCCGGGTGGGGTGCAGCCAGCCCCATTATAGCCTTGGCCACGTGTAGGCCCAACCCCAGGTCGCGACCCGGCAATGGGGCAGGGGCACCCATGTTGGCCCGGGGCGCCCCCCCTGGTTGGCCCGGGCGGCTCCTGGTGGATGAGAGGGCCGGGGTGGTAGGGGTGGCCCATTGGGCGCACCTGCTGTCCCTGCATGGGGTCTTGCACACGGACCAGCGTGCGCCCAGGCGTGCTGGCGGCAGTTGCATTCCTGCTTTCATCACCTCCCACCTCTCTGTGTTGGCAACATTGTGTCCTCGTCGGTCTGATTAGTGTGTCAGCTGTCCTGTCTGTGTGCTCGGTTCCTGCAGTTGTGCTGGGTCCATAACCCATGCCTTGCTTGTTTGCCATGCCTTGTTGCAGCCTGTGGCCTTATCGCTTGGCCTTGGGGCTCCCCTGTGTCCCCTCCCGCCCCTCCGGGGAATGTGGGCCCCCCTTTCTGTAGTGTCAGTTCCCCTGGCTTGCTGGACCATGGCTGGCTGCGCTTCCACCGGGCTCCCAGCTCCCGGCCCCCATGGGGCCCCCCATACGTGGACCTTCCGCAAGACCATGGCCCTGTGCGACCTGTGGCATACCCCGGCCGTGCAATTGCTCCTGAGCTGTCCAGACAACCTGCCAGGTGCCTATGCGAGCCTGAGCTCTGGCCTTTGTTACTTTGGCTATGAGACGAGCGCCCGTGATTGCCGGCTGCATGCTGAGATGCTGGGGCTGGTTCCCTTTCCCGATGGGCGCATTCCAGAGATAAGGTGCTCGCATGTGGGGTGATCTGCGGTGGAGACTGCATCCACCCTCTCCATGTGCAGCCTGGCCGCCTACATGATCTGTCTGGCGTAGGGGGGCCCTGCCTTGGCCGTGTCCTACTTTGGCTTCGTTTACAGGGCCCGTGGGTACCAGCGCTCTCGTGAGGCGGTCTATCACCGGCTGTTGGAGCTCAGTCACCTTCCGTGGCTGCCCGCTGCTGACTTCTGCTTGTCAGAGCCCACCGTGGCGGAGCTGGCGGTGCTGTCAGGTGCGCGGTCCCATTCCGATGTGCAGTTGGGGCTCTCCATGCAGGATCGTTTCGAGGCATACTACCTGGTCGCCCACCACGTCCCGTGCTGAGGTACCGCTGGGGCATGCTTCATTGGCCGCACTTCGTTCACCTGCTGGGCCACCAGGCCCCTGGCCCCCTGCAGCTGGCTGTGAGTCCCCGTGAGCTCCCGCCTCCGCCCTGCAGCCGTGGTCCGCTGCCTGCTCCCCGGGGTTGCTCTGCCCCTGCCTGTGGCTCCACCGCCCTCCCCTCCTCCCCCCGTCTGCCTCTGCAACCTTTGGTCCCCTCCGTGGCTGAATTCTCCGGTGTCCGGATCTAGCTCCCCAAAGCACCCCCCCGGCTCCCCTGGGGGGTGCTACTGACCATCCTCATCCGCCTGAGCTCCCACATGCGCCCCAGCCCCCCCCCCCCGGGGTGCCTGTGTGACCTCAGGGTTCTGGGGCCCCTGGACTGCATCTCCCGGCTACCTCCCGGGGGTGTGCCTTTGGACTGGCTGCACGGCTCTGGCTCTCCTGCCTCCCCTCCATGGCACCCTCGCCGGCACTTGGGGTCCGTGTGTGCCTCCTGGACCATGCCCGGGCCCATGCCCGGGCCGCTGCCTGTTCCATGTGGCCTCCCCCGGCGCCTGTACACCGACCTTTCAGTGTAACATGCCTAGACCTTTCAGGGTCCTCCCATTCCAGGACTGACTGTGTAGCTGTCGGGGTGCCCGTGCGGGCTGTGCTGTTGTTGGGGGTCTGCCTGCCATTCCCCATGCCCGAACCTGCCCCTGGGGTGTTCCCCCCCCTTTCCCTGTCCCTCTGCCCTCCCCCATGCCCGTTGTGCCGTGCGTGTTGTCTGTCCTGCTGTGTCCCCCCTTCCCTTCCTTTCCCGTATGGGTGTGTATGGGCCCGGGCATGTGTTTGTGCTGTGTGTTCCACTGTGCCCTCGTTGTCTCTGTGCCTGTTGTGTGTGGTACCTCGGCGGTTCTCCTCCCTCTTCCCCCTCCCTTCCCGTTTCCCTTATGTGGGCATTCTCTTTTGGTGCTTTTGGCTTTGTTTGCCCGCCGCCAGCCATGTCTGTGTCCTGCCCCTCCCTGGTGCCTTCTGGGTGTTTTGACCACAGCCAGGGATCAGTGTCATGTCTGTTGCACTGCTCCAAGCCGTGGTCTGGCAGCCCGATTCCCTGCCATGGTCCCAATCCTGTCACGTCTATTCAGGGCTCTCCTTGACCACGGGGGGTGGTTGTTCGGTTTTCCACCGCTGGGAATCCACTGTGGTTAATCGGGACCACGTAACGTCTGAAAACACCCAAAGGGAAGGTATTTATGTATAACTATTTCCAAGTAATCTGTGGACATGGGTTCAAATGGGGGTTTCATGAGAACTGAGAGAACCAAATTAAGATTCCAAACCGGTGGTGGTGGTTTAACCGGTGGAAATATATTTATTATTCCTTTGAAAAATTTAATGACTGAAGGATGGGAAAATATTGGCCTTCCTTCCAACAATGAATGAAAAGCAAAAGTAGCTACAATGTGAACCTTTAAGGAAGATGACGACGACCCTCACTGACTCAGGGAAAACAAATACTGTACTACACAACTAACATCCACAGTAAAAGGGTCAAGAGAGTACTTGGTCAACCAGGAACAAAAACGAACCCACTTTTTTATTACATAACATGCTCTTGTGGAAGGCTTTCTACTGGAGAGCAACACATTCCGTACATCACAGGGTAACCTTCTGTCCTTTGCATTTAACAATAGATTATCCACAAAGAGGTGGAGAGACGTGAGGTTCTCATGTCAAATTTCTCCCTCTTGTCTGGAGAGCAGCTCGGGGGGACAGAGAAGGAACCAGGGTGAGTCCCAGGTCATCTCCAGCAGCTGACGAAACCAAAACTGGTGAGGCCAGTGGGGAGCTATTTGAATTACAGA
The DNA here is from genome assembly GCA_003113815.1 of Sphenodon punctatus. Lineage (NCBI taxonomy): Eukaryota > Metazoa > Chordata > Lepidosauria > Sphenodontia > Sphenodontidae > Sphenodon > Sphenodon punctatus. The sequence goes on from QEPC01014449.1 coordinate 1,836,376, forward strand.
CTCTCCGTATGTCCTGATTAAAGAGATCGCCTTCAGTAGTAGGGGAATTGGGGGAAAGGCATACAGTAGCTCTAGTGGCCAGAATGTGCACAGAGTGTCGCCTCTAGACCCTTGTCCTAATCCTACTCTCAAGAAGTATGCATCCACTTTCTTGTCTGTTGGGGATGCAAAGAGGTCAAATATTGGCTTTCCCCACTTGTCGGTTAATATCTGGAATATGGAGAATTTGAGTTCCCATTTGTGAGAGCATAAGTGAGTTCTTCTCAGAGCATCTGCAGTTGGTTGGTTGCCCTGGGTAGGTAAACTGCTAGGGAAGTTACTAAATGGTTGATGCACCATTCCCAGAGATGGGTTGACTCCTGTGTCAGCTGAAGAGACCTGGACCCTCCCTGGTGATTTATATAAAACATTACTGTGGTGTTGTTTGTGGAAATTTGAACCACAGATCCTTGCACAGCTATGGTGAAAGCCTTTAGAGCAAATTGTATGGCCCTTAGCTCTAGGCCATTGAAATGTTCTACAGAATCTGACAATGTCTATAAACCATTTGCTGTAAGTTTGTTGAGATGAGCTTCCCATCCTCTGAATATACATTCTTCCTTGCCCCATTGAGCTTCTTTCCTTCTTTATCAGAAGGTTGTGAGGGTAGTAGTAGAAAATGTTATTGTTTTGACCATAGGTCGTAACAAGTAAAACAACAAAATACAAGGTACCAATAACAACTAAATAAAAATCTCAACAGAACGGAAACACATCAGCTCTGGTAAGCTGGAGTTAAAACCATCTCCTTCAATATAACAATTACAAATAAACTACAAATAAAACAAATATTTAGTTAATTTGTAATACGGACTCAGGGCATAAACTAGCAAAGTCAGATAAATTAGACCCTAAACTAGGGTCTAAATTAACCAAGATTTTCCCATATAATTGGCCTGGATTTTCCCAGAGCCCAAATAGAGGACTCCTGTTCCCAGGGATAACCAATGAAAACTAAAATGAAACATGCCTTACCCTTCTTGGGATTTATGGTGGCAACACTTGACCCCTGAGGAAGGGCATATATTAAAAGAGAAAAAGTCTTACCCTTCCCGGGGCTTATGTCGGCAACACTTGACCCCTGATAAGGTATTCTTTATTACCCATAGGCCACAATACACAAACACAAACAAAAAATCAAAGCACATCAAAGCAAAAAGTCAGTTCAAATATCCACAATTATAATAATATGTACAAAGCTATGTGTTACCATTGGCAAGGGGTTTACTGCATTCTTGAAAATAATGACATTTGCACAAAAAGCTGCCACTGCATATGAGCGGGGGGAATCATTCTCATCAAGCAAACAATGCAATACGTGGTCATCATTCCACCCCTTCCTCATCTTGTTGATATAAGGGCCAATATATTTGTCCCTCAATTGACTAAACACAGGGCAGGAAAAAAATGATGTGCTTATCTGTTTCTGGTACTGCCATGTCACAGGTTGTGAGGGGATTTTCCCCTTACGGGACCTCTCCAACGATACCAATGCTATCAAGGAGTTAGGTTCTGGATGACGGATCAGGTAGTCATGATCAGTATTTGGCACTGGGTATATTCAGAGAGACTTCAACACCAATCTGTCAGAGAGAGCCGAGGCAATGGGTATTACCATACATTCCCTGGCACCGATAGTTCAGATGTCAAAAAGCTGGTACAGTTCTTTTTTGTCCAGTCAGCCCTAGGAGGACACCTTGAGTGGAAGCCATTCTTGCCAAGACATCTTGGAAAGAGTGAAAATCATCAGGTGGGGAAATGGGAGATTTTCCCATACCCATCTCAGAATTGTCCTTGGAATAACCATACTGTGACTGATGATCATCACTTAGGGTTTCATTAACACCATCCACATCCTCATCCTGATTGCTCGGCACTGTTCAGTCATCAGGTTTTAAAGCCTCCAGCTCTACATGTGGGGCTCTGTCTGACTCAAGAGGTTCATCCCTCATCATTGGAACTGGATATGGGGCCATTGACAGGAACTGCGTCTGCTTCATGGTCGGAGGAGGCAATGGCTGCCCTATCGGAGTTGGCGCTGTAATGGTCTAAGCCAGCACCGGTTGAGCTGTTCTGAACACCGGCGCTGGTGGCAGGGCTGGTGCCGCAATGGTCGCCACTGCAGCCTTCATCAACTGTTGGATAAATGGCCCCAGTATATTTTGCAAGGGATGGAACAAGGTTTCAAAATCTTCTTGGGAAACTTATGTTGAATTGGCAGGGCTGGTTGTTGAGTCTGAGGCATGGCGTGAAGATCATCCTCAAAAAAGAGATCAGTTGGGAAGGTGAAGTCGTGCCGTCCCGGTGTCACGGGTGGGGTGGCCCGGTGTGGAGACCGCAGCTGTGGCATTAGCCTGTGCGGGGAGTGGCTGGGAGAGCAAACCTAGTGCTGCAGATGCAGTGTTAACGCCACAGGCTCCAGTGCCAATTTAGGCTTCACTTTCTTCTTTTCATGCTTATCGCTTTCAGCACTAGGTGAACGATGTTGTCTCTTTTTCTGCTCCTTACGCACTTTAGTCCCTTCAGGTCTTGGCACCAACTGCTCTGTCACCATGCCACCTGACACTTCAAGGTGCTGCACTGAGCTCCCTTCAAGGACAGCTGGAGGTGCAGATTTTGATGGGGCAGACCTCAATGCCCTAGAAGCAGGCTGTGGATAGGCCCGGTGCCACATTGTGTGGTGGTGCCAGGGCAGTTGCTCTGGCACGGATGTCTCATACTGCATCACTACATTGGTGAAGTGCTGAGTGAGTCGTCAGGCCCTGTTTTTCCTGGTTCTCATTTTGAAGTATCTACAGACTGTGTGGAGAGAGGTACTGTGTTGCGGCCCCAGACAGAACAAGCAGCAATTATGTACGTCAGAGTCAGGGAGGTTCGTACTCAAGATAGCGCGTAAACCTTTTCAGGGCCAAACAACAGAACAAGAAAACAGGCAGGAAAGAGAGCCCCTCAGCTGCCTAACTAATCTGTTTTATTCTTTGGTTTATAGGTCAACAAGAAAAAGAGTAGACATTTATGAAGACTGGATCCAAAAATGACAATAAGGTGTTTTGGGGGGGGATTTTAGAAGCTAAGAATACACCCAATCTCTGCCATGGCAGAGAAAACATTGGGTATTTTCAGACGTTACGAGATCACGCTCAACCACAGTCAATACCCTGTGGTGGGGAATGGTCCCGTAATGTCTGTTGGGGAACCGGAAGTTCCCCCCAGACGTTTGCCACCATCAATCGTGGCGGGGAATCACAGGGCCGGCACCGATCGCGTGGTAAATGCGATTCCCCGCCGTGATGAAGGGGCCCGTCTCGTCTGGACGGAAACCACGGCCCAGAATCCACGGCAGGATTCTGGGCCGTGGTCAATTTGGGCGAGCACTGCGGCCGCATTGGTCGCGGCGCCCGCCCATCTCCCCAGAGGGCGGGCGGCGGGGTAGCGTGGGGGAGGCAGGGCCAAGCGGCCGCACGTTGCACCACGCCACCCCACCCCCTCCCCGATTCCCTGCCGGGATCAGCCGGGACGTCTGTTGGACATGCCAGAGTGATCCCGGCGGGGAATCATTTGGGTGATTCCGGGACAGGGCGAATGCTGCCCCGTCTCATCTGAAATCACCCTGTGAGAGCGGGAAGCAGCAGGGATATTTATAGGAGGGGACGTGATGTCATCTCTCCACTCCCCGTCTAGAATCTGCTTGCAAGATCAGCCTGGTCTCAACACCAGATGGCACCAAAACCAAAAGTGTGGATGTGGAGAGGCACTTGAAGAAGAATTCCCTATTTATTTGTTCCATGCCACTCATGATTTTATACATTTACATCATATCTCCTCTCAGTCACCACTTCTCCAAGATGAAGAGCCCTAACCTATCAAACCTCTCCTCATACGGAGGCCATTCCATACCCTTGAACATTTTGTTGCCTTTCTCTGTACCTTTTCCAGTTCTACTCGAGTTTTGTGGGGGATGGGTTGACCAGAACAGCACACAATATCCAAGGTGTGGTTGCACCATAGATTTATATAGCAGCATTATGATACTTTGTTTCATTCACTATCTTTTTCTTAATTATTCCTAATATTTGGTTTGCCTTTTTGACCATTGCCTTTTTACTGAGCTGAATTTTTCAACTGTCCACAACAACTCCAACTGCTCCACCAGGGTTTCCCCCACTGCCGAGCAGGCCAGGGGAAGTTGGCCATGGGCCAGAGTGGGTGGGGGAAGAGGGATGGGGGGCATCCTGGCCTGCTCAGCCGTTGGGAACACCCCCCTCCCCCAGTGCAGTGAGAGTAGGGATGGGGGTAGGGAGGGACCCACACACTCCTGTGGAATTTTTTTAAAAAATTCCACGGGAAATTCAGGGTCCTGTAATTAATTAATATATTAAACAACACTGGTCCCGGTACAGACCCTGGTCACCACACTATTTATTTCTCTCCATTGTAAAAACTGACCATTTAATCCTTCACCTTGTTTCCTATCCTTTAACGAGATACCAATCCATGACAGGACACTGCCTCCTATCCCAGGACTACTTAAGTTTCCCCAAGAGTCTCTTGCAAGATACTTATCAAACGCTTTCTGAAAATCCAGATATATTATATTGATCAGACCACCCTTACCCACATGCCTGCTGAGAAGCTCAAAAAATTCCAATAGAAGGGTGCATAGAGAAAGGCATTCTCAGTGGTTGCTCAACAGTTATGGAATCCCCTTCCCCTAGAAGTTCACCAAATCCCAAGTCTGAGCATTTTTCAGAGGTAACGTAAGACTTTTATTCAGCTAAGCATTTGGCAGGCAGGGATAGGGTATAAGGAAGCCGGAGGCAAATGATTTGTAATTGGTTTTATTTAAATATATTTTATATGCTTTTATATGTTGTAACCCACCCTGACCCTTAGGGAAAGGAAGAGATATACATTTGAGTAAATATACAGAGTTGATATATAATTTACACATTTAACTGGAAAAAAGACAGAATAAAAAATGCAACATTCCTGCAGTCAAGAAGCCAATGCAATCAAGTTGACATTCTTTTGGAAAACCTTATTTTTTCCTTTCCTGGTGTGATTTTGCAATCCTACCACTGTAATTTTCACATTTAATTTCTTTTGGTTTCTGAAAATAAAATGAGACCAAAAGAAATGGCCTGTGCTAGTAAATTGTTACATTTGCCTGTTACAATAAATTGTCTTAATTAGCCTATGAAGTTTACAAATAATTCTGGCCCAGGTGTCACTCTTCAATGACAACGTCAGCCTCTAGTGCTTCAAACAAATCCTGGACTCACGGGATAGATCAGACTGTGCTGTCTTCTCCTGTGGGTCAGATGTTGTGTGAATGGATCTTCAGGGTTTGTTTTTTATTTTTTCCTGTCCCTCAAAAAAGGTAAGATTTTTGCACTCTTCAACCATGTGTGTGTGTTTAGACAAGACATGTTAAGTCATAGAGTAAAAACAGATGTGATTTGGGCCCACTTTCACCTGCTTTGGCCCAGGACCCAGCAGCACATGTAAACATGTACCACCAGATGCCGGCCCAGGATTGTCCTGGTAGTGTTGGCAGCTGGCCCAGGCTGTGACCTCTGGAAAATGTCCAAGATCACAGCCTGGGTAAGGCCTGCCTGAGCAGGCCAAAGTGGGCTAGCACATCTTTGCGGCCACAGCATTTGGCTGGCAGCCATGGCTGTGCCTCATTGGCTGCCAAGGTTGCCCATCATGGTGGGAGGCAGGGCACTGGGGTAGCAGTGTGCTCCTGGCTGTACCTAGGCTGTGCAGCGAGCAGGCTAGCTCCTTAATCACGGTCATGTGATGTCTGTGCCCCACTATAACCTGGGCCATGTTGCCCGAAATTTTCCGCCCTGGGGTGGCCCACCCGGGGAGCAATCCCACTGGCCGCATATCTGTTTTTACCCATAGTGATATACAATGTTCTTCAAGTTTATGCAGGCAAATACAAATTTAAGAAGCAGGCACAAAGTACTTACTTGTGTCCATTTAAAGCTGCATGGTGTAAAGCAGTGTAACCTGAACTGTCTGTGCAATTTATATTTGGTCCTCGCCAGATGCTGCAAATAAAGCACATTTGTAAAGTTAGAGTTTGAAATGCCAAACAAATGTTTGAAAACAGTGGAAAAACATGAGCGAAAGACTCCTTTGATATGATTAACTAAAATATCAGGCACAATTTCTCTACAAAACCTCTGCATGCAGAAAGTGGCACATCAGCCATTTATTTTAAAAACAATTTTGCATCTTTACATCTAGGAGCATAAGAATAAGCATGGACCAGATGTATAGTAATCCTTAAGGACCAAGTACAACACTGTAATTTCTATCAAAACTCTTCTGCCACTAATAAGGTTCAGTTACCTGGAGTTCTCCACTTAATATGAGCTGCCTGTGGAAGGATGGGCAGGTCATAAATGTTTTAAATAAATAAATATATTAGGACAGATCTCATTAATACTGGGGTTTTTTTCACCAATGTAACTTCATTTACAATACTTCTGTACAGTTGCTTACACTTGTTTACACAAGTGTAAAGTTGTCAGTAATCTTGAAAAGAAATGCTGACATTAAAAAAATTAATCTTTGCCTGATATTTTTCCTCCTATTATGAAAAATACGTTGTGACTAATGAGGAAAATATGACAGTAAGACTGTGATGGGTTAAAATATAAATGAATCAGAATATGGACACTAGGGATGGGCGAATACGGTTCGGGAGTTCAGAGTTCGGACCGAACTCGACTAGCTCAGTCGACCGAACCGAACTTCTGAACCGAATTTCCGAACTCGGCTCTGTTTACCCATCCCTAAAAGATAATATTCCATTTAGTTCAATGGGGTTTGAATTTCCGAACTTTGTTCGGAAGTTTGGAGTTCGGACCGAACTCGAATAGTTTGGCCGACCCAACCGAACTTCCAAGCCAAACCGAATTTCTGAACTGTACCGAACCAAATTTCCGAACTCGGTTCCGTTCGCCCATCTCTAATGGACACTGCTAAGGGACTCAGTTCACATGTGCTAGGCACACACACAGCATGAGTAAGAGCCAAGAAGACTGTAATTCAAGGGGGAACTTGCAGAATTGGACAAAGTGAGAAATTGGGGAGCAGAGGTTGTCCTGCACACTTTATCAATTGCAAGAGGCCATTCCATATGCATGGATTTTGCAGGTAGGACTGACATTCTTCATACAATGGGATTTTTCTCAATATGTTGGTGTAATTGAGGCACACTGAGTCCTTGCAGGCCCAGACCCAAAGGGAGATAGGTAAGTGCCTGAGAGGAACAGTTTCATTGCAGCCTCAGAGTCTAGAGGAAATCATCTGCCCCTTCAAGGGAATTGCTGGCCAGAGAGTCAAAATGAATGGAGCTGATTGGGTTCAGCTGGGTGGAATAGCAGCTGAGTTTCAACTATAAAAACTAGAGCTATAACACCTGGAAAGTTAACTAGAGCTATAACACCTGGAAAGCTCCCAATGGTAGACCACCAGCAAGAGGCGCAAGATGATCCTCCCTTGCAACTGAGGCTCATCCAGACAGCCCAGGAAGTCAGCTCTAGTCCCAGGAATTGGCTGACAAAGGAACCAGGTCAAAGGGTCTTAGGAAGGAGGGAGCCACGTGTAAGGGTTGTGGAGTGAGGGGTGTCTGGGGCAGAGGAACCACAGTTGGTGCACAGGATCAGGATGGAGAAGCACAAGACTAAAGGAGAAACAGGAGCAATGTCAGGATCAGGGTGGAACAAAGCTGAAGGGGAGCAAGACAGGAACAAGATTAGAGTGCAGAGCAATGAGACAAAGCAGGGGAGCAGAGCAGGCTTGCGGCCAGGAACCAGAAATGAGTGTGTTGTTCCACACATCTTTCTGGTTCTATCAGGAAGTCTTACATGCTGGCTCACAGCCAACCAACCAGAAAGCTGGGAGGTGTGACAGGACTAGAGATGGACTGGAGGTGAAGTGTAGCAGGGTAGGGTAGGGAGGCTTGTTGGGGGGAGTGGTTAGGCCTGAGAGAAGCAGTGGTGTAAGCTGGTTGCCCACTGCTCTAGAACCCCTGGCATGTGGGTTCAAGGCTGGGTCCTGAGTGCCTGTGTTATGTGTCCTACATCCTGGACAGGATACGGAACCAAGGGGCCTGTGCTAACAGGCATCTGCCAAACTCTCAGGGGAACGGATGGAGAATGGTATTAAAGGAACTGTGTTATGCAGATATAAAAAATATCTCAGCTCCCTAGAACTAAGCCTTCTGTAAGGTATTGTGAACCACTACAAATTAGTAATGGAAAGCACATCCTTTATTGCTGTCCAGGCCCATACATCACAATGCTGCCTCCATCTTGGATATCACAAGTACTCTTAGTGGCTGGATCATGCTCAGTACAGCCCTCAAGCTTATAACAGTAATTAAATATTTACACATTGGCCTCCAGATGGCAACAAACAATCAGAATAGTTACAACATTACACCTTCATGGTGGTGATGGAAAAATACTCGTTGGGGTCTGGATCCTGTAGCAACATATGGGGTCAGATCATAGATGCCCGTTTGCTGTTCGATTCCAATTGGAAATCTACTTGGGAGTTAATGCTTCTTGCTGAGTTATGTCAACCCTGAGGCAGGACAATTTCATCCATGGGAAAGAAAGACACTGAACATTTGGGACACTAAGGAAGTTGTACTACCAGTAGCAAAAAGTGATTTTTTAAAATTAAAATGCTAGACTAAAACTCAAATGTCAACTTGTGAGAGGCCTTTTAGTATGGGTACAAACTGAGATGGTGTTCCAGAAAAGCTCTCTCTTCTATAATGGAATTATCCAAATTTGAATGATCCAATAATAAGAATTATCTATATTTGGATGATACATATTGATAAGAATCAATATGAACCTACCAGGGGATACAAACCAAAATTAGGTTCATATCCCCCAGCAGGGAGCTATCGAAGCTCCTTGGAGTGGTGCTGGAGCTGCTCCAAGGAGCTTCTGCATGCCTAAATCTATCCTACCCTGAGCTCTGCCTGCCTCCACCAGACTCTTGAGGATAGGCTGCGGCAGGTGATGGCATGGGCAGGCAGGGGTCCAGAGAAGGCAGGCACAGTTACAGAAGAGGTAGAACTGGGGGCAGAGGTGTCGGGCAGAGGTGGGGAGAGGGGGTAGTTGCTTTATTTACCTTTCTTGTAAACTCCAGAGTTTGAAACGGTGGCCGGCAGCAGCCAGTGCAACCTTCTTGGGTCACACCAGGGAGAAATACAATAGAAAATAAATGCACATGTGCAAAAATGGCCCCTATGGCCGTTTTTCACATGCGCAGCCATTTTCCAAAATGGCGCCAGCAGTATCTGCCATTTTTTAAAATGGCAGCCAGTCTACACATGCTCAGTCGGCAGCTGTGCATGGGCAGACTGACAGACATTTTCCAAAATGGCACTGATACTGCTGATGCCATTTTGGAAAATGGCCACACACGTAGAGAACAGCTATGGCATGTGGAAAACAGCCCACCTCCCTCGGACTCCTCCCCACCCAGCCTATGACCTGGCCCAGCCTACCCCACCCTGAGGGTGGGCGGTAGGCTGGGATCCAGGGGAGGCAGAGCTGGGGACAGACATGGATTTAGGTCCGTATTGCTTGGATCCAAATCCAAGCAATACAAACCTAAATCCAAACAAATTCTGGTACGCTTTGGGTTAGAACTCAATCAGAATTTCCATCCAACTCTCATTCCTAATCTCTTCTTATTAGAATCCATGCAAGAGTCTGCCACAATTCAGACCTCAAGCTCAACAAGAATAGGACCATTCCACTGGTGGATCCTAAAGAGGCACCAATGGGTGGGCATGAATTTCACTCTAATATATTGTCTGTGATTAACTCATAAGAGAGTCAGGAAAAAGATGCCTTTTAAGGGTTTTTTTCACTACTTATTCAGACAAGTTTAATCCTTCAGGACCTACTTAGGCAAAACTACGTAGTCGAAAATGGAAGTTTGTCCAAATAGAAGAAATAAGAATTGTAAGGATAAGCCCAGAGAGCAAAACACAGTTCTGTTATATAACTGTTAAGTTTTCTAAGTAACTAATGTCTTCACATGAGTTACCTTTAATTTACACAAGTGTAAACATTAGCACAATTTGGCCCAAGATCTTAATTTCTGAAGAGGATTTATTTTTATAAGGGAAGAGCTTCGACTGAAATATTTCTGCTTCTCAGGAGGACTTGATTCATGTCCTTCTCTCCTGCTCTCTCTACCAGGAAGAGGGACTGAAATGGATTACCCCTTTGCTAGTGGGGAAATAATTCCTTCCCACAGTACAAAAACTGGAAATCCTATTAGTATCGAAAGATCTGAGGGTTACGAAGCAACAGCGACATTTGCATTTTTCTGAAGTTATTATTTTCAAATGACGGTAGCTGCAATCCCATCCCCCGCGGATCCTGTGAACACGCGTGCATGCGCAGTTTCCACAGGGCACAATGTGCCCACAATGTGGATCTGCGCAGTTTGCACGCGGGCTTGAGATCAAGCCCACTGATGTTTGATATTTATGCTATTTAATATCTGTATTTGTTTCTTTTAATTATATGAAAGGCTAATCGCTGAATAAATGGATTGATCCATTTACTGCTTCTTTCCATGATTTTGCTTTAAAATAATGGTTTATTAATAATAGTTGGAGATGGGACCAAATTTTGCATCCAGATACAATTACATAAATCCAGAGTAACTCCAAAAAAGACAAAAAATAAATAAATTGAAGTGTAAACAATTGAAGAATTTCCCCCTTGACACTTTGAGTGTTTTTAGACAAACACCTCCCCAACCATCATGCATATTCCAGGGCTGCATAAGGCAACAATGTGGCCCTGCAACATGCATGATGGGTGGGTGATGGGTGGGGAGGTGCTTGTCTAAAAACATTCTCTGTCTGACAGAGAAACAAACTGACAAGGAAAAAGAAAGTAGCAGTATATGATTAGTAAAATTCTCTTTTCTCTACCTGCATGAAGGTTAAACCCTTAAGTCCAGAAAATGTACACTAAACAGCTGCAAAAGCTACATATAGTATTAGTCTAGTCTACTGAACAAATTTCAGTTTGGAAAAAGAGGGAGGGGGGAAAGAACTTTCTTCCATTATGATCTGTATTATACAGCAGCAGGATCTGCTCTATAGTCAAGGTCAGCTTGCAACCTTCACTTTAACACATGAATATTTGTTGCTTTTAAAAGTGTCACCATTTATCCTATTTGTTTAAAGATCACTTTGGTTAGGGGCACAATCTGTCTAAACTTCATGAAAATTGGATGAAAAACAAACAAGCTACAGCAGTTTGAAAAGCAGAGTTAAAATTGGTTTTCCTGGTTTTTTCAGACCTTTTTGTATTTACTTCAAAGTGTATTTGCCTCAATTTTTTTGTTAGGTGTAGTGCTGATAGAAAATTCAAGGGTACCTTTCAATGTGTGCTTTTTTATTTTTCAAAATCTGTCTGATTTAAAGTCATAGGGTTTGAATTTTCCATATTTGCCAATAGGAGCTTCAATAATGTCGGTCCACTGGGGGCGCCTTTCTGGAGGTCCTCTGTGTAAGACAGGGGACAACAATGGAGAGGGTGTTCTCGGTGGCTGGGCCACAGTTATGGAATTCCCTCCCAGAGGAGGCTTGCCTGGCCCTGGGCCTGTTGGCCTTTCGACGTGTCTGTAAGACTTGGCTGTTCGCCCGGGCCTTCAGAGGGGGGGGGGGGGGGGGGTGTTTTAAATTTGTTTTAATGATGTTATTGTAGGTTTTTTATGTTTTAAAATTTGTTTTATAATATGTTGGAAGCCGCCCTGAAATGCCGTGGGCATGGGAGGGCGGCATATAAATATAATGAAATAAATAAAATAAATAAATAGCGCTGTCTGAAGAGTTTTGAATGACTGAGAATGCTGCTTTTAAAGTTATTAAAAGTTTAGGGATCTCAGTGGCGAGATCTTAGAAAATTAATTTATTCATTGTACTTCTGCTTTTAATTTACACCTTGAAAATCCATGGCATATTTTTTATTTTATAAGGTTTTAAAGTCCCCATTTTATCCTATGGATAGAATACGACCTTGAATGCATGTTCATTGCCCTCAGCTGGACAACAGAGGCCACTAGAGGCAATCAGAGGTTATTAGGCAGCAAGGAAGTGGCAGTTCATCCCGGATCATAAAGCAGCTTGTGCAGGGGGAGAGGGCTGTGCAGATGCTGTTCTGGGGCTGGACGAGGGGGAGCTCTGGTGGATGCAGCTTTAAACCGCAGTGCTCCCAGGCAGCTCTGGGCAGCTTATAGCTGAGCGGGGCCTTTCCCAACCAGAGCGCAACTCAAGCTGAGATGCAGGGTGAAAACAGACTTCTTATTTTTACCCAAAAAAATTATCCGGCACCCTCCTGCACCTCGGCAGCTTGGGGTGGCGAACAACATAAAAACATAACAATAAAATCATCTCAAACTACAATATATAAAATATATAAAATGGACACACAAAATAGCAGCTAGCAGATAAAACCCCACCCCCTCCCCAAGGTCCGGCAGAACAACCAGGTCTTACAACATCTGCAGAAAGAGGGGAGATCAGGGGACAAACGGGCCTCTAATGGGAGAGAACTCCACAGTCAAAGTGCAGCCACCGATAATGCCCTCCGCGCCGTCACCACCCAGCGTACCTGGGGGACTTTGAGTTGGGCACCCCCAGCTGACCGCAAGGGTGACAAAATGACCCGAGGCTTGAGGCGGTCTCGCAGGTAAACAGAACCCAAGCCGTTTAGGGCTTTATAAAAGTCATAACCAACACCTTGAATTGGGCCGAGAAAGCAATAGGCAGTCAGCGCAGAGTCCGGAGCACCGGTGTAATGGGCTAGTGGCGGTCCATCCCCATTAGGAGGCGGGTAGCCGCATTCTGCACTAGCTGCAACCTCTGGACCATCGCCAAGGGTAGCCTCATGTAGAGCATGTTTCAGTAGTCCAGTCGAGAGGTAACAACATCCATCCATGAAAGCATGGATGATGGTGGCCGGATCAGAGTCCGGGACATACGGCCGCAGCCATCGCACCAGATATAATTGGTGAAATACTCCTCTCACTACAGCTTCCACCTGACAATGTAGGTGGAGCTGCGGGTCAAGGAGCACCCCCAGACTACAGACCTGAGCAGCCAGAGGGGGGCAGAACTCGCCAATTATGGGCGCCACCACCACTCCAGTCCTACCCACCATCACCACCTCTGTCTTGTCAGGATTCAGCCTCAGACGGCTCGTCCTCATCCAGTTCCCCACAGCTGCCAAGCACCGGATAAGCACTGAGACTGCCGGGCCTGGGTCTCCAGAAAACAAGAGGTAAAGTTGTGTATCATCGGTGTACTGATGACATCGTACGCTGAAGCCTCTCATGACCTCACCCAACAGTTGCATATACACGTTGAACAGGACAGGGGACAGAATAGAACCCTGTAGGACTCCACACGTGAGATTCTGGGGAGACAATGTACATTCTCCAAGAACCACTCGCTGAGTTCTCCCTGCCAGGAATGAGCGGAACCATTCAAGAATAATTCCGCTCACCCCAGTCCGGTCCCGCAGCCTTGCCACCAACATCTCATGGTCAATGGTATCAAATGCCGCCGACAGATCCAGTAAGAGCAAAACTGAGGATCTGCCCTGATCCAATTCACGGTGCAGGTCATCGACCAAGGCCACAAGTGCAGTCTCCAAGCCAAACCCGGGGTGAAAACCAGACTGCGAGGAATCAAGAAAACCAACTCGGTCCAGATGCCCCTGTAACTGCTGGGCGACCACCCACTCAATAAGCTTCCATTCTTAGAGACTGGCCGATAGCTGACTAGGGAGTCAATGTTCAAAGATGGCTTTTTGAGCAGAGGCTGCACCACCGCCTCTTTGAGAAGGCTCAGCACCCTGCCCTCCCTAAGGGAGGTGTTGACCACACCCGCCAGCAATGGCCTTAACATCTCCCGGCTGGCCTTCACCAGCCAGGACGGGCACAGATCTAGTTCACAACTGGTGGCCCGAACAGTCCCAAAGACATCTTCCGCGTCAGCAGACAACACCCACTGAAACTGCAGCCATTAGGGGAGATCGTGAGACGGTTTCAGAGCATGCAGTGTCGTCAGTATGCTGAGATTTCCCTGAAGTTTAGAAACCTTCCACATCCCACCCACATAAACTTTCTACCAGCTTTCACATCTATAGGATATATAATTCCTGTTTTATAATGATTAAAATGATTGTGATTTTCACAGAGCAGACACCTTAACTAAAGAGCTGTGGGAGCTCTATAGTGCTATCTACACATACAGTGCTACAGTTATTATTAATCATTTTTTAAAAAACACACAGTGTAAAGCTAGATCTATAGTCAGTGTTTTGAACTGATATAATTGCATTTCAGATATCTTGCAAACTTATTTTGTTATTAAATGGACTCTTAGAAATATCACCATATACCTCTCAACCCCTCAACTCTGAAATGAGGAACAGTGACTCTTAAAATGAGGAACATAGTGTGCATAAAATTTGCATATATGTTTATGCAAATTTAAAGTAGTCTATTGTTTAACTAGGAGGCTGGACTGGAAATAAAAGCACTCTAAAAAGTTAAAAGACTCACATATTCATACAATAACATCTCTCATAAACCAGACTTAAACTCTTGTCCTGCTAGTCTTTCCATCCAATCTCTATGACAGCACTTCTCTCAGCTGCTTGGCCTCCAGATCCCCATGCCAAGTGACCTTTACAGTTGACAGCCCTCCTGAGAATAAAGTTTTTTCCCTCAACTCCAGCCACGTCCCCTCCTGTGTGGATTCTCTCTGACAGATGAGATGTTATGTTTATTTTCTCCTGGGTAAGTGTTAGGCAATAGCCTAACAGAGAGGTTGGTCAGAATTTTTTGTTCTTGTTTTAAAAAGGAAAGGGAGAAATTACAGCATCAGCCTCTTACAGAGTCCAGGACTGAAGCCTTGACCTGCTGATTTTTTCAAGAGAATGTTTAGAAATTATAACTTCACACAGATGCTCCTAAACAGTTTTTAAATTCCAAAGGCTGCAAGGAGTAAAGTAATCAAGGAGCCCTTTCGGGGACAAGTTGACGAGCACATTACACTTGTGCTCCAAAGTCTGCACTGGCTGCCTATAACTTTCCAGATAACTGAAGGTGCTGGTTTTGACCTTTAAATCTCTAAACGGTCTGGGTTGTATATATCTGAAAGACCGCCTGTCCTACCATGTTTCTTTGTGGCCCCTGTGGTCGGCGGTAGGCACCCTTCGGCATGTTCCTTCCGTTACCCTTGTCCGTGGGGCAGGGGCACACAGGAGAGTGTTCTCGGTTGCTGCCCCCATGTTGTAGAACTCTCTTCCCCAAGGAGGTTCACTTGAGCCAGAGTCTGGATATCTTTCGGAGGTGGTGCAAAATTCTTTTATTTGAGAAAGCATTTGGCAGGCAGGGATAGGTGGGATTTGTTTGGGGTTTTGTCCTCCTTTGATTGTAAACTCACTGGGCCAGGGACCTGTCTCCCAACTACTGTAAAGCACAAGCCAAGTATGCTGCTGGCACTATATAAATGCTTAATAATAATATGCAATCAATAAAAAAACCCACTGAATACAGATCTTGGACTCAAGACAAGGGTTTAAACTACAACCAAACACACCCTAAACACAACCTAAACCACAACCAAAGACACCCATACACAACAAACTAGCCAAGAACTCAAGTAGCAAACTCATCCTCCCCGCTCCTTTGCCTCACCAGTCAAGCATCTCAAAGGATTTCCCATGCACTCCATTTGCAAGCACTTGCATGGGTCTATCGAGTAGCCATGGCCAATGGGCCCACACAAAATGGCCTCTGCACATGCTTGAGAGAGGAGGGGGGAAGCAGGCATGCTGTGCATCATGCAAACAGTCAGAGCAAGTGAAGCAAACCATCATAACCCAACAATAATATGTGAAGTCCACCTTAGCACACCATAAAAGCAAGCAGAAACATGGAGTTCCACTTCTCCCCGAAGACCCAAAGCAGGGCATGAAATTTCAGATCCAAGTCTAGTAGCCAAAAAAATGTCTTGGTCGCCAAGGGTAAATTAAACTGCAATTTTGCATAATTAGCCACCACCTATTTATGCAAATATCTACATTTGCATATTTGTGCATAAATAAGTGTTCTTCATCTGCGCACATACCTTTTAATAGCTACTAAAAACTACTCACACTTAATCATGGATGTTTGTGTACCTCTGCCTCTCAGCACTGAAGTACCAACTGTCAGTTGCTTTATTGGGACTGAAGTCTTGGAGAGGTGGTCCATTCACAGCGATTGTCAGAAAGTCATCTATCATGTCAGTCTTCAAGGAATGTCTATAAGAAGTTTTTATTCTGTTGAAGTAAGTGAAACCACAGTTGTAGAAAGCTACAACCTTCTGATCAGCACATGGGGAGGAGACGTTTGTAAACAAACAGCTTTATTTCCCTTTCCGATCGGCAGTAGGGGCAGGAGTAAAACAGTGCTAGTTGCCTGTGAGGGGGGCAAGGGTTTTTTCCAGCGGGGCATGAACGGCTCCATGATGGAGCAGGGCAGCCTCGGCGGGGTGGGGGAGCGCGACGGGACTGGCAAAAGCCCCCCCCCAGCTCAGAAACCAATGTAGGGAGGAAACACAATACTGGCAAAATGCCCCTCCTCCTGGCTCCGCGCACTGGGGAGAAACCCACATAGGGAGGGAACAGGGGACTAGCCAAAGGCTCCCCCCCGTGCTCCACTGCGAATGTGCCGAACCCCCCGCCGGTGGTGACCCCAGACCTGCATGGGTCAGCCCCCACTCGGCTCCGCTCGAGCAGCCCATGTGCTCCGAGCCGGTTCCTGGGCGCCCACGCTCCGGGAAACTTCGCCTGCCCACGGTATCCCCAGGGCCTCAGAGGAACCCTCTGGGAAGCGGCAGTGCTTCCCTGGTCAGTGCAGAACAACCCGCCCTTCCCCCATGTAAAGGTTCCAGAGTGGGGTGGGGTGGGAGAGGGAAGCGGATGGGAAAATAGGCAGGCAGGAGGGCACGATACCCCGGGCAGAGAGTGGGGAGGGAACTGAAATGGGACTCCTGTCCCAGCTTCCAAAAACTCCCGAGAGCATTCAAGGCGGGGGAACCGCTGCGCTCCCATCACGCAAGCCCTTCCTTCCTCCAACAATAAGCAAGAAACTAGCCCCCCAGCTGTCTAACCTTCACCCCCCCCCAGCCTAACACACCAACCTGCCTTGCTTTGCTTCGCCTCCTTCAGCTCCGCTCGCTGCCTCACTCCGTCACCACATGCATGCGTCAGCAGTG
This sequence comes from Sphenodon punctatus, assembly GCA_003113815.1. Lineage (NCBI taxonomy): Eukaryota > Metazoa > Chordata > Lepidosauria > Sphenodontia > Sphenodontidae > Sphenodon > Sphenodon punctatus. The sequence goes on from QEPC01014449.1 coordinate 1,853,759, forward strand.
GGTGCGAGGTTCAGTACGCTCTCCCTCCTCCCCCTCCCCTTGGCCCAAAGATGGCGGCGCTCGGATTAAAGGGGAAATCTCGCCGCAACTAAATAAATAAATAAATAAATAAACAAAATAAAATATAGACGCATTAAGGGCAGGTCGACAGCCCTCATTTTCTGGTTGCTAATGGCGACTTGGCGACCAGAAATTTCATGCCCTGACCCCAAGCATGCTGCACCGTGCACACACAGTTCTGCTGCTGCAGTGTAAAAGGCATCTGTTGCAGCCAGGCAGGGTACAGGGGAGACTAGCCATTAGCCAACCAACATGTGGCATGGCCTTCTTGCAGAAAGCCTGCCAACATCCCACCAAACTGCAAAAGGACCATTTTAAAATGCAAGCAAAATTTAAGCAAAGAAGAAACCCTTCCATCTAAGCCCCCAAGTCCCCGCCACCCAAAGACAATTAGGGTAGAAATCCTCAAAGGGATCATTTTAAACAAGAGTAGCCCTGGCCAGTGTGGGCTCACAAAAGGTCTCTCTGCACATGCTTGGGAAAGGAGGGGAAAGAAAGGAAGCAGCAGCAGTGCTTCATACAAACACACAGACTGAGCATAAGCAAAGCAAACCATCTTAATCCAACAAAAACATTATGTGAAATCCTTAGCACATTATAATTAATGGGAGGACTGAGGATGACCTAGAGGGAAATTTTACGTTTCACTCCCACCAGGGGTCGAGTGTCTTGGATTTTTTATTAATTCCCCCACATCTTTTTTCTTTAGTGCAGACCTTTCGGGTTGTGCCATTGGGGGTGTCTAATCATCTCCCCCTAATGTTGAGCCTGAAGATCCCTGGGAGCTCCTTGCTCGCATTTTATTATTATTTATTATTAACAAACATTTATATAGCGCCAGCAGTGTACATGGCACTTTACAAAGTAATAAAATAGACATGGTCCCTGCCCCTAGGGCTTACAATCTGAGCGACAGGAGCTGGGGGAGAGACATAGGAAGGGGAACAGAGGGAGAGACAAGGGGTCTAACATTCATGAAGATGCGAGGTCTCAAGTGCACGTACTTGGCTTGGTTACGATGAGAATGACAGCAGGCAGGTCCATGTTGCAAGGATAAGGGTAAACCGATCGTAGGTATAGGAATAGTGGCTCAGCAGGATAAAGAGTCAGACAGAGCAGAGCGAAAGAGGTGAGTTTTAAGGAGAGATTTGAAGGTATGAAGGGAGGGGGCAAGGCGGATGTGGACAGGGAGGGAGTTCCAGGCATGGGGGGCAGCAAGTGAGAAGGGACGAAGGCGCTTAGGGGAGCAGGGAAGGCGTGGAAGGGTGAGAGAAGGGACAGAGGAGGAGCGAAGTGCACGGGCTGGAGTATGGAGGGCGATAAGTGCAGAGAGGTAGGGGGGAGCAAGGTTGTGAAGAGCTTTATAGGTGAAGACTAGGAGCTTGTGCAGGATTCGTTCAGGAAGGGGAAGCCAGTGAAGCGAAGAGAGGAGGGGCTGCACATGGTCGAAGCGACTGGCGAGGTAGATGACCCTGGCAGCAGAGTTTTGGACAGAGATGAGGGGAGAAAGGTGAGACCGGGGAAGGCCAGTGAGAAGGAGGTTACAGTAATCGAGGCGAGAGATGACCAGAGCATGAACAAGAGTTTTGGCAGACGAGACAGAGAGAAAAGGGCGAATCTTAGCAATGTTATGGAGGGAGAAGCGACAGGATTTAGCAACAGAGTCAATGTAGGGTTTAAAAGAAAGGGCTGAGTCAAAGATGAAGCCTAGGCTACGGGCTTGGGGGACAGGCAGGATGGTGACTCCATCAATAGTTATTGACAGTGAGGAAGGAGAGGAAGGATGAGGGGGGAAGATAAGGAGTTCAGTTTTAGCCATGTTGAGTTTGAGTTGACGTTGAGACATCCAGGTAGAGATGTCAGAGAGACAGTTGATGAGACGAGCTTGAACAGAGGGAGAGAGAGAGGGAGTAGAGAGATAGAGTTGAGTGTCATCAGCATAGAGGTGGTATTGGAAGCCATGGGAGGCAATGAGTTTGCCTAAGGATGAGGTATAGATCGAGAAGAGGAGAGGGCCAAGAACAGAGCCTTGAGGAACACCAACTGAGAGGGGGAAGGAGGAGGAGGTGGAGTTGGAGAGAGACACATTAAAGGAGCGGTCAGAGAGGTAGGAGGAGAACCAGTTATGGACAGAGCCACAAAAGCCAAGGGAGTGAAGGGAATCCAGCAAGAGTGAGTGGTCAACAGTATCGAAGGCAGCAGAGAGATCAAGGAGGACAAGAATGGAATAGAGACGTTTAGATTTAGCCACCAGAAGATCGTTGGTGATCTTAGCGAGAGCAGTTTCAGTAGAATGAAGGGGGCGGAAGCCAGATTGGAGGGGGTCAAGGGAGGAGTTGGAGGATAGGAAGTCAAGGCAGCGGGAGTAGACAACACGTTCAAGCAGCTTGGAAGCAAAAGGAAGGAGTGAGACAGGACGATAGCTAGAAGGGTCAGAGGGGTCAAGAGTGGACTTTTTGGCCCATCCAAGTCCCCGAATACTGAAACGTCTACTTGGCAACGTGCTAAATGGTCAGAAGGTTTACAAGGGGCTGTTACTAAACTATTGGAGTACCCTTGGGGGATAGGATAGTTCTGTGTGCCGGTATGACAGTGCAGGGACCAGATATTATTAACAGGTATGACCGGTTGTTGTCATTTTTTAATCATATCCTCTCTTCCAGGGTATCCCACAATAGACGAGTAATCCCCTTTCCGCCCCCCTAGCTGGTTTGATGGCGACTGCCGTAAGGCACGGGCCCATCTGCGACGGGCAGCCAGGGATCGAAGGCACAACCCTAGCCTAACTGTAAGATTCAAATTGGCCTCAGTGAGAAATAATTACCGCAATTTATTAGCATCAAAGCACCGTGATTCTCAGAAAGCTGTATGGGCTACTCTTCTTAGGGCAGTTAATGACAAAGACACTCGGAAATTTTGGACAATCATTCGCCATTTCCAGAGGGGACCAGGTTACCAGGAGGAAATTGCTTTGCGTCCACAGGCCTGGCAATCCTTTTATGAATCCCTGTTTTCTAAGCCCAAAGTGGGAGATTGTGAGGTATTTCTTTTGCCCATAAATAGATTTCAGAGCTGGCCTCCAGTCTCAGTAGAAGAGGTGGTTTTGCTTAGTGATGGGCTTAAAATCAGCAAGGCCCCGGGGCCGGATTTTATATCACCTGAATTGCTGAAGAGCGACCCAGGTCGGTGGGCGGGGTGGTTAGCCCCTTTGTTCTCTTACATCAATGAGTCGGGTAGATTACCGGCTTCCTGGCTCACTAGTATTATAATCCCTATCTATAAAAAAGGGGATCCCAGGATCCCGAGTAACTACCGACCGATTAGCCTCCTTTCCGTTGTGGCTAAGCTATACTCCAAATTTCTGTTGAGCAAGCTCCAGACATGGCTGGAGAGTCTGAGGATAACTGAGCCAGAACAGGGAGGTTTCCGGAAGGGATTGTCTACAACCAACCATATTTTTGTTCTGAAAGCCCTGATAGATAAGCTGGTCTCTGCACAAAGGAAGCTCTATTTGTGCTTTGTCGATCTGGAAAAGGCCTTTGATTCGATCAGCAGAGAACGGCTCTGGATTAAGTTGTAGACATTAGCCAATTCAATTTTTTCAATTTATTTATTCCGGCACAGACTTTCGCCTTGGCCAACGAAAACATATAACAATACAACAATACAACAAAACATAAATAGCAACTAAGTCGCTAAGAAAAACAAACATTCAAAAAATACACTACTACTACTATTTATCAAAAACCCTGACTTCCAGCATTATCCAAATAGGCAACAAGCAGAAATAAAATTTAATTTAGCAACATAATTAGGAACACATCCTAATAGCATTACAGCAAATCATAGCTCCCACCAATGGCTAACAAGTTAGCCCCCTACCCTTTGGACATACCTCATAACCTACATCATTTTAGAGGCTAAATCCTTTAGCCTCAATCCAATACCTTTTGGCAAATGTCCCTTTTGGCAAATGCGCTCTGAATACAAAGCCATGACTGCCAATTTAATTTATCACATCATAAGGTAAACCAGTGGAAAAATTTTGTTGCTACACTTTGCGAAGGTCTCCACCACCCCATAGTGAAACCCTACCACCCTTGCTGAACTACAAAGTTCTATTAGGTCGACTTAAAGTGTGAGCAGGGAGCTCAACCTATGTAAATTCGGGCTCTAATTTTTCCTGCCAAACTTAAGAATGTGGCAATTGCCGACAGCTCATCCTTCCCCGTCAAGGAAAGAAGGTAAAGATAAGCACCTTCTGGATCAAAATCAAGGCCCCTTTTTAACAGCGGCAAAAGCCAAGTTTCCCTCAGAAATTGATAGTGTGGGCATCTCAGTAAGAAGTGGTCCGTGGATTCCACCTCTGCTAGAGGACATGAGCATAAGTGTTTGCTATATGCCAACTGGTTTTGCCTGCCCTCTGTAACTGCCGAATGAAGAAGTTGGAAGCAGACATTAGCCATCGAACCAAGACTGTTATACCTAATGGTTAAATTACACTCAGGGAACTTCTTGCGAGTCCGGGTAAACAGTCGGGGCACTCTCTCCGATCCAGTTCAGGTGAGAGTGGGAGTGAGACAGGGGTGCTTGTTAGCCCCTGCCTTCTTTAATCTCTACCTGAATGGCTCTATCCAGTTTATGAAGACAATTGATACGCATGCACCTAAGATTGGCGAACGTCGTGTGCCACTTTTACTATATGCAGATGACACAGTCCTGATTTCGCAAACTCAGGTAGGCTTGAGGCGAGCAATGGAAAATTTTGGAACCTACTGCCAAGCCGAGATGTTGTCTATCAATTTCATCAAGACAAAGGTGCTGGTTGTAGGGGCCGGTAGAGCCCAGAAAGTACATCACTTGGCAATTAGGGACCATCCCATCGAGCAGGTGCAGACATTCACCTACTTGGGGGTGGTTTTTTCTGCTCGAAAGGGAGAGAAGGCTCATTATAACGCCGTGCAGGAACATGTAGGCAAATCCACTGCAGCAATTATCAGGTTCTTTTTTGGACAGGGGGGGGGAAGCTGATTTGCCAGCCCTACGACTTTTCAGGGTCAGGGCAGTGGGTCAACTGCTATATGCCTTCCCGGCGTGGGGATTTGAGTTTTTTTCCAAATTAGAACATCTACAGAACAAATTCCTGCGGGCAATCCTGGGGGCCCCAAGAGGAGTACCCCTGGTAATACAAAGGGCAGAAGCTCTTTGCTTACCCCTTAGGACCTATGCCTTACAAGCATTACTCATATATTGGACTAGGGTGATTCTTTTCCCCCTCTTCCATAAAGACACATTGGTGGCTTTGACCATTGCATCAGGCCTTTGGGATAGGTGGAAGGATTTGGTGAGCCAGGAAAGAGCCAAATAGGGATTTTCACCAGAGTGTTTGGAATGCCTTGGGCTAGAGGCAGCCATGGTCTTAATTAAAAGAAGGCTGCAAGACCAGACCCTCCAAATGGAGGAGGCACTTATGAAATCACAGAGGGTGGCCCCAAATTTTGTACACTACAAGTCCTTTATAACTGGCTCTTATTATCTCTTTGCTTGGCAGGATCCAAATAAACGTCTAGCCTTCTTTAAAATGCGGGCAAATGTCTTCCCATCTGCGATTCTAGACGGTCGTTACGCAGGTACCCCATTTGCCCAGCAACTATGCCCATTGTGCAATCCGGGGGAGGGGGATACACCGGAACACATAATTGGGCGCTGCCCTTTGTTCGCTGGTCCTAGACACAAGCATTTGGGAGATTTCTTTCCGGGCGACAAAATGCAGGGGGATGGTTTGCGAAGACTCCTGAACCCTATTGATTCTAAAACCACTAGAGTGGTGGCCAGCTTCTGCTGGGCAGCAATGCGGATTAGACAACGGGTCCTGTCTAGTACCTGCTTATGATAAGGGAGGAACGCAAGGGCTCTAACTGGGATTTGTTTTATTGACACTAGAAATTTTGTTTGATTTGTATATGCAACGTGGGAGTGATGCTCCTGGGACACTGTGTAAGTTTTGATCAGGGAGTCAGCCCAGCTTTTGTTTAGTATTTTATGTATATCCGTTATGGCCTTTGGCTAAAACAATAAAATTTACTTTGACTTTGACCATAAAAGCAGCAGCATGGAGTTCCAAAGTTCTCCCCCAACTTAAGACCCTAGTCATGTTGCACACAGTTCTGCTGCTGCATTTAGTTATTATCCATCATTGACAACACCTTGATTGTTTCTCAACAATAATACAATATGATGCAGTACAATATTAACTGCAAAACACATTGAAAGCTAGACATCTGTCTTCAGTTATGATACTTAATCTGTTCAAAATACCACAAGGACTATCCAGTGCTAATGGCTCTGGGTTTGACTTTAGTCCACACAGACTGCTAGATTACAGAGCTCTATTCTTCTCAGAGGCCTGTATATTCAAAATAACATTTTGAACATATCGGACTGACTGCAAGAACGTAATCTCCTATTTTCATATGTACAGCATTCTATACATACACAGACAAAAAGATCTACTAGTCCAAAGTACAATTTAATCAAAAACTAAAATTAGAGCTCACTGAATTTATATAATTTCTTTTTATAGAAAACACATTATATAAACAATTCCATATTTTGTTGTAAACAAAGCACTTATGATCTTTTGATTAAAGACTGGGACTACACAAGAGTTTTGATTGTGATCTACTAGAAGAGTATTTTGGATTTGGCACATTGATCAAAGTACTACAAAAATCAGAGCAACCCACAGACAAGTAACATTCCTATTTAAGTTACAAAATGAAGACACCACCACTGTATGCAGTACAATTAAGTTATCTAACCAAAAGTCAAAATATAATGTTAAGCTATTTTTAAAGATAACTATACAAATAGATAGCTCTGCATGCAGTAAGATAAGATCAGGCAGGGGGTTCGCGAGCTATCTCCACCTGATTCTGGAGAGCTTGAAAAACCAATTTATTTAAGCCATCTTTATCCACTGTCATGCAGTGGATTTCAGTATGCTGAAATCTGAGACCCTGGGCTACAAGCAGAGAAGCAAGGAATTACAAAAACATGCATTTCTAGCAGGGAGCAGCATCCACAGAAACAGCACGGAATGGGATACATCATGCATTGTTGCTTGCAGCAAGGTAACAGATCAGACAGGGGCCTATCCCCAGCTCTCCGCCTGAGGACTGGAGAACTCAATTTATTTAAGCCAAGCCAGCTATGCTATGCTTTTTTTTTTTTTTGCCTACACAAACCCCGGAGATCGGGGGCAGAGCCAGCCACCACCACCACGTGAGACACTCACTAGACCAACAACTGTCCAGGAGTTGATCCTGGACTCAGGAGTTGATCCAGGAGATGATCCTGGACTCAGCTGCTGATCTCGTATGTATCACAGAAACCTGACTGAACCTCGAGTCGGGGCCTATTCTGGCTGACCTTGTTCCGGCCGGGTATTCTGTGCAGCAGCAGCCACCATCGGGGGGGGGGGGGGAGACATAGCCATGATTTTTAAAAAGGGGTGGTCTGTGAGGAGGTATCCGGTGCAAACCATGGTTGGTATGTCTCTACACTGACATTGCTAACAGTTTATTGTATGAAGTGTATACATGTAAAAGGACAGACTCGCTCGCTTGGGATGCTCACAGGGCGGACTGGAGCTGTAGGCAGGCACCCCTGTTGTGGCGTCGGTCAGTTCGCTTGGTCTTCCACTCCCGTCTCCCCCACTTCACTTCTGACCACCACCACCCCTGTTAAAAAAAACCTGATTTTTCCTCATGTCCCCTCCAATCCAATGCCCCCCCCCCAGGGGGGCGGATTGAAACCCAGCAGGTCGTTAGTGGGGTGCTGTGTATAACTGATTAAAGTCTGTGCTCAACTGCGCACGTGCAAGCCAGCAGAACGGAGTTTTTAATCAGATGCTCAATGCGCATGTGCAAACCAGCAGAACTGATTTTTTAATCATTCATAACTCAGTTTTGGCTGCACCAATCACTATCATATTACAGAAGCAGTTATTATTGATCTCATGCTCAAAGCCTGTGATGTTTGGGGGCTCAACTTATCCAGGGGGAGGAGATATGGATGATTCAAAATCGTGAGGACGTCTGCATTTTGACCACAACCAATTAACGTTTAAACAGTCATGACATTTTATTTTCCTGATGGATCTTTTTCAAACTTTGTGCATATGATGGTCCTCACAACTTATAGCCATGGTTACATTTTCAGAAATGTAGCTGAAGTGGTTTCCTCAAAATCGGGGCTTCAGCAGTCCCCTGTTTATAATGGAGAGTGGTTGTGCATTTAACTATTCAGGCTGCTACTGCAGCCTGAATAATTAATATATTATTTTTTATGCTACATATGTTGGATGGCATTGTTATGGGTTTATCCCTGTTTTTAAGGGTGTGTTGATTATTTGAGTAATATGTTGTTAATTATATATCATATGAATTATTTTATAGCCTTGGGGGTAACATTGTTAATATATTCGATGAGTGGTATGACAAATTACGAGATCTTATTTTGACAGGTGTAATAGATATGAAAAAACATTATGAAGAGGTAACATACTCTGACTATGAGTCAGAATGGATCAGGAATAAGTTTGTTATAGGGTTGACATGTGCAATAGTGCTGATATGTTTACGTATGGTGGAGCTTGGTTAATGACATGATGTTTTTATATTATTTTATTTTTGTATTTTAAAATTTGATGGTTCCTTACTTATTTTGTTGTTATAACTGATGGTTGAGACAATAAACTTTAAAAAACAAAAAAAACAAAAACAACAACAATGGAACCCCAAAGCAGAGCTAAAAAAAAATAATCCAAACCCCCACCTCTCACCCGTCTCCCCCATCAAAACCCTGGCATAACAACCATGTCTTACACTGTCTTCGGAAAGAGTGGAAGTCTGGGGTCAGGCGGATCTCCGGCAGGAGGGAGTTCCACAGCCGAGGTGCGACCACTAAGAATGCCCCCCTCATAGTCGCCACCTGGAACAACTCAAGGAGGGCGCTTCCAGCGGACCACAGGGGCTGCTCCATGACCTGGAGGGTGAGGCAATCCTGCAGATAGGCAGGGCCCAAGCTGTTTAAGGTTTTATAGGTTAAAACCAACACCTTGAATCGGGCCTGGAAGACTACAGGCAGACAGTGCAGAGAACGGAGCATTGGCGTAATGTGCTCACGATAACCCATCCCCATAAGGAGACAGGCCGCTGCATTCTGCACCAGCTGCAGTCTCCGGACTGTCACCAGGGATAGCCCCACATAGAGTGTGTTTCAGTAGCCCAATCTTAAGGTAATAAAAGCATGGATGATGGTGGCTAGGTCCAAGTCTGAAATGTACAGCCTAAGCCATAGCACCAGATGAAACTGGTGAAATGCTCCCTTCATCACAGCTGCCACCTGGACATCTAGGTGGAGCTGCGGATCCAGGAACACCCACAGACTACAAACCTGAGGAACCAACAGAGGGCGGACTCCATCAATGATGGCTGCCACCACTGCCTCAGCCCCTCCCACCAGCATCACCTCCGTCAGGATTCAGCTTCAGGTGGCTTGCCCTCATCCAGTCCCCCACAGCTGCCAAACACCGAGACTGCCGGGCCTGGGTCACCTGAAAAAGAGAGGTACAGTTGGGTATCATCAGCAGATCGATGACACTGTACACCAAACCCTCTAACAACCTCTCCCAACAGCTGCATGTATACATTGAACAGGAGATGGGACAGAATAGAACCTTGCAGGATGCCACATGTGAGTTCTTGGGGAAAAAATGAACAATCACCCAGCACCACACATTGAGTTCTCCCGGCCAGGAAGGACTGGAACTCAAGAAAAGTTCCACCTAGCCCTGTCTCAGTCCCGCAAGCAGGTCACCAACAACTCATAGTCAACTGTATCAAACGCAGCTGAGAAATCTAACAGGATCAATAGGGTCAAACGACCCTGGTCCAACTCATGGTGAAGGTCATTGACCAAAGTCACAAATGCAGTCTCAGTGCCATAGCCCAGATGAAAGCCAGACTGCGAGGGATCCAGAAAACTGACACAGTCCAGACGTCCCTGAAGCTGGCGAGCCACCACCCGCTCAATAACCTTCCCTAAAAAGGGAAGATTAGAGACTGGCCAGTAGCTGGTCAGGGAGTCAATGTCCAATGATGGATTCTTGAGCAGAGGCCGCACCACCACTTCCTTGGGGCAGCCCAGCATTCTTCCCTCTCTAAAGAAGGCATTGACTACCCCAGGCAGCAACAACCCCAACGTCTCCCAGCTGACTTTAACCAGTTAGGACGGGCATGGGTCTAGTTCACAACAGGTGGCTTTGACAGCCCCAAATACATCAGTGGATGACACCCACTGAAACCGATCCCATAAAAAAGGACAAGATGAGGCTTCCACTACCTCTGGTTCCCCTACTGCCACAAGCAAACCATTGAAGCCATGGTAAATTTCAGCAATTTTATCCACAAGAAGGTCAACAAACAAGTCACAGTGAGCACTGGAAGGTTCTAGTTCCAGGCACAGGAAGGCTGGCTTGACCAGCCCCCTCATCACCCGGTAAAGCTCAGCATGAGAACGACGCCACCGTCAGTCTAACCACTGCCCTTCTCACTTCATTCACCCCAGGCCCTCTGCAAACCAAGGGGGTCTGCATTGTCAATGGTTAGGGAGCGGACACCTAGGAGCCATACGATCAATGGCCAGAGTATTCCAAAGAACCACGAGGTCATCGAACAAATGGTCAAAAAGGCCAGAGGGTAATTCCCCCAGAGCATTCCAGAACCTCTCTGATTCCATAAGTCTCCAGGGACAAACCAACCAAACTGGTTCTGCACCTTTCCGGGGGCAGACATGCACCAGGAGACAGGACAGGAGGAGATAATGATCCAGCCATGACAAGGGCAATGCTGACACTGCACCCACCAACGGTCCCCTGCCTCAAGGCCTGAGCAAGATATCAAGTCCAGGGTATGTCCTCCATCATGGGTCGGGCCAGCAACTACCCGAGACAGTGCCATGGTTGCCATGGCAGCCATGAACTCACGCTCCGCCCCCCCCAAGGCTGGTGTCGGCATGAAAGTTGAAGTCCCCCAGGATCATAGTCCTTGGAGACTGCATGACTACCTACTCCACATGACACCAACTCCACAAGAGTGTGCAGAGATGCTGCCGTACAGGTAGGTGCACGGCACACCTGCCTTCTTCCCGTTATAGGTAGAAAGGTCCTGGGGTGGTGCTCTTGCAAGCTGTGGGGAGAAGGGGTGAAACCCTGGGGCTGCAGGGGGAATGGAGATTCGTGTGACACCTGCCTCCTCCCATTAGAGGTGGAAACACCCTGGGGTGGTGCTCTTGCAAGCTGTGTGGTGGAGGGGTGAAGCCCTAGAGCTGCAGGACACCTGTCTCCTCCCGTTACAGATAGAAAGGTGTGAAACCCTAGAGCTGCAGGGGGTTGCCACCAGGGGTTGGCACTGAGCCACCCTCACCAACCCCCCCTCTAACCATCCCTCCTACACCCCCCACCCTTCGCCCTAGCCCTGAACACAAAAAGAACCCCCACCACACAAGCTTTCCAGAGTCCCCGAAGTGCCCCTAAGTGCTGCACCCTTTGGCTGCGGCCCTTTGGACCGCGGCCACTGGCAGCTGGACTTTATAGCCCTCCGGCTGCTTCCGGGTGGGGGAGGGGACAAGCTGGCCCTTGTGGCCGGCTTCTTTGATCCCCCTCACCCCTTCCTGGCACCGACAAGGTCTTCCCCCCCCCCCAAACAGGTCTCATGGATCCAGGCTGGTAATGGAGCAGCAGGAGCAAGCAGCAACAGCGGCAGTGGACCCCCCTCGACAGCAACAGATGGAAACAGCACCAGGTAAGTCCTTAACAAGGGAGCCGCTGGCAGCTGGGCTTTATAGCCCTCCAGCTGCTTCCGGGTGGGGGAGGGGACAAGCTGGCCCTTGCAGCCGACTTCCTTAATCCCCCTCCCCCCCCCTCCTGGCACTGACAAGGTCTTTTCCCCCCCAACAGGTCTCACGGATCCAGGCGGGCAGCGGAGCAGCGGGAGCAAGCAGCAACAGCAGCAGTGGACCCCCCTTGGCAGCAACAGATGGAAACAAGGGAGCCGCTGCCAGCTGGGCTATATAGCCCTCCAGCTGCTTCCGGGTGCGGGAGGGGACAAGCTGGCCCTCACGGCCGGCTTCCTTGATCCCCCTCACCCCCTCCTGGCACTGACAAGGTCTTTTCCCCCCCAACAGGTCTCACGGATCCAGGCGGGCAGGGGAGCAGCGGGAGCAAGCAGCAACAGCTACAGCGGACTCCCCTCGGCAGCAACAGATGGAAACAGCACCAGGTAAGTCCTTAACATGATGCTGCTTTCAGCATAGGTAGTTCGAACGGTGCCTGCCAGAAGTATCTCTTGGCTTGAAAATAAATTAGGCATCAATTGGGATTTTTATAAGGTTTTGTATTAAAATATTACGCATTAATCTAGGTGAAAAATGTTTGAAGTAGGAATTTTCTTGATCAAATATAGGGACTATTTGGCTAGACAGATTGCAACACTAAGTTATGGTTCAGGGCTCAGGTAAAGAAGGAAGTGCAGTTAAGAGGGAAACTTGCAAAACAGATAACAGGCCCTGGAGTTCGCTCACCCTACCGGGTGGGGCCCAGCATGAGGCAGAAGCCAAGTTTATTTCCTTTAGGGGGGTGTTGGTAGGTGCAGCCCTGAAGCAGGGCTTATGAAAAGTAGAGCTTTGGAGCTAAGCAATGTAAACTGTGTTGTGAATTAAGTACTCTGGAAAAGGAAATCACACAAACAACCCATTTGTAAGTGTGAAGAGGAAATGTGTCACAATTCCATATCTGGAATACTACTAGCCAAAAGAATACTACAAAATACTATTGGTGGGCAACAACTCAGGTGGTAGAGCGCATGCTTTACATGTCTAAGGTCCCAAGATCAATCCCCAGCATCTCCTATTTAGGATCCCTGGTACCACGCCTAGGTGAGGCCTCTGCCAGGGATTCTGGAGAGTCTTAGGTAGCACGCCTGGGTGAGGTATCTGCCAGAGAGCCGGATTTAAAACCCTGCTGCCATGTCAGATTGTGACAATACTAGGCTAAGACGGATCATTGATCTGACTCAGTTAGGCAGCTCCTTATATCCTAAAACATTCTCCTGATCTACTTCCACTCTATCCACAGGGTAGAGGCACAGCACAGGGCACCCAGGATGCCATGTTCCTCAAATTCCAACAAACTGTGGTAGTTTGGGGTGGAACAATCCTTCTTCTCAGATGCAGCGCCAAGGAGACATGCCAAGTATAGTGTAGTCAAGGTGTTTTTATTAGAATCCTGTACACCTTAGTACAGAGCCTAGTCCATGAACAGACCAGACTGCTGTACAGAGCATCAGCAGCTTGATCAGGCTTCAGAGGAGACTGGGCAAGACTTGACTAGAGAACTGACTGAAGACAAGCTTCCAGTTCTTATACACTTAAGATCACATAGCCACAATGAAATCTTGTTTATCTGACTCCAGGATATAAACAGATATAAGTATCCAGACTTAGTTTTGCCTACTAAACTGATTGTGTCTAAGGACAGTTTAGGGAGTTTCCTTATTTTTTTAAATTTATTTATTTATTTCTAAAACTTATATGACACCCCCTCCTGCCTCAGGCCTCTCGGACTGGTTCACAGCATTTTAAAACATATTAAAATACACAATAAACAACAATTAAAACAATAAATTAAAACCCATCCCTACCCAACCCTACCCACCCCACCTCCCTTGGGAAAGGCCTGGCGGAACAGCTAGGTCTTACAGTGTCTACGGAAAGAGGGGAGGTCAGAAATCAGCAGACCTCGAACGGGAAGGAGTTCCACAGCCGCAGTGCAGTTACAGAGAACGCCCTCCTCATGGTGGACACCCGGGGGACCCCGAGGACACCCCCGGCTGACCGCAGGGGCCAATCCAGGACCCAGAGTGTGAGGCGGTCCCGCAGGTAGGTGGGGCCAAAGCCGTTTAGGGCTTTAAAGGCTAACACCAACACCTTGAATTGGGCTCGGAAAACTATCGGCAGCCAGTGCAGAGAATGAAGCACTGGTGTAGTGTGCTCACGTCGGCCCGTACCAGTCAAGAGACAGGCTGCCACATTCTGCAGCAGCTGCAGCTTCCGAACCAGCACCAAGGGTAACCCCACATAGAGTGCACTGCAGTAATCCAGTCTCGAGGTAATAAAAGCATGGACGATTGTGGCCAGATCTGAGTCCGAGACATACGGCATAAGCCGACGCATCAGATGTAACTGGCGAAATGACCCCTTCGCCACTGCCTCCACCTGAGCATCCAGGCGAAGCTGCAGGCCCAGGAGCACCCCCAGACTCCAGACCTGCAAAACCAGGGGAGGATGGACTCTATTGATGATGGGGGCCACTACCCCCTAGGTCCTCCCCATAACCATCACCTCCGTCTTGTCAGGATTTAGTTTCGGGCGACTCACCCTCAACCAATCCCCCACAGCCAACAAACACTGGGTAAGCACCAAGACTGCCAGGCCTGAGTCAGAGGAAAATGGAAGATATAGTTGGGTTTCATCAGCATATTGAGGACACCTCACCCCAAACTCCCTGACAACCTACCCCAAAGGCTGCATGTACACACTGAACAAGAGAGGGGATAAGATGGAACCCTGCAGAACCCCACATGTGAGGCCCCGGGGGGAGGGGAGATAAAAACTCCCCTAGGACCACATGCTGGGTTCTCCCAGCCAGGAAAGAGCGGAACCATTCAAGAACAGTCCCGCTAATCCCTGCCCGGTCCTTCAGCCGAGTCACCAACAACTCATGATCAACGGTATCAAATGCAGCCGAGAGCTCTAACAGGATCAGCAGGGTCGAGCGACCCCGGCCCAACTCATGGGAGAGGTCGTCAACCAAGGCCACAAGTGCAGTCCCTGTGCCATAACCCAGATGGAAGCCCGACTGCAAGGGATTAAGAAATCCAAATGCTCCTGAATGCTCCTGAAGCTGCCGAGCCACCACAGGAGGGATAGTGTTCGATCTGAAAGGAACTATGAGTCTAGCTCCTTATTGGTTAGTTCCTGGCTGGAGAGGTTTGCTTTGGGGTGGGGAGTATACAGGTCTTCTGATAGATACAATATAATCCACTGCTTTTCTTACTTCTTGGTATGAGACAGAGAGAGAGATTAGCCCTTGATAATTTTATCATACTTACACTTTATGCAGTGGTTAGTTCTCAAATCAGAGACCAAGCCAGTCTTTCCCTGATGTGTTTCTGAATGGTAAAATTTGTGGTGGCCCTTTATTATATAGCACATTCTTATCAGAACAAATCATAAGATTGGATTATTTTAATGGTAGACAACCATTCTTTAGAAAAGAAAGTGAATAAATGTAACTTCACTGGAGAAGTTTCAAAAGCTACAGATGTCAATTTTGCTACTGCACTGACAAGACACTGTCCACAGTAGCAAACGAGTCATCTGCCTGTCAGTTTGGTAGCCGCCAGATGTTCTCCCACTTTTGCATTGGGGCAGGTGCCTGGCTGCTACAGGATGGGTCAACCTGCAAAAACTGGTGATGCAGTGCAGGCTGTTTCCCCCACCCCACCCCAGCTAATGTGGGGTCACAGAGCCTCCTCTCGTCTGGTTGGCCTGTGCAGCCCCACCACAAGATGAGGTCCAAGGATCAGGCCTGGAGAAGCATGCTCACCATGGCCACCAAACAGCTGATAAGGGCAGGGGGCCCAGAGGATACCCCTCCCACCCATCAGCTGTTTGGCGGCTGGGGTAAACGCGCTCCTCCAGCCCCCCTGATCAGCTGTTTGGCAGCAGTTCCTCCTGGGGCCTGAGCCTTCTATGCAGCAAGGTTCCAAGAGTCCAGCCCTGTGTGGACAGCTCCTTGGCCAATCTGTGGCATGGAGGGAATTGTGATGGCAGCCCCCCCAACCCGAATTCCCCAGGGGGAAGGGGGTCTGCTCACTTGGACTGCCCTCCCTGCCAGCCCAAAGTGTGGTATCTGTGGTGGCTCTCCCCAAGGTGGGTAGTGGATCCGACTCACCCTTCTTGTTTATTTTTCACCTATTGATAACATTCCTCTAAAAGCAACAGTCTGTTTAAGAAAAGGTTTGCAGATCAAATCACCAATAAGATGTTACAAACAAAATGGTTGTAACGATATTTTGAATCACCCAAGAAAACAAGGGACAGAATTTAGATAATGTGATTCCTTTCATTAAAACATATAGTTTATTATATATTTATTTGCATTTTTATCCCACCCTTCCCCATAAGGCAGGTTACAATCCATAAAAACACATACAAAAATACACAAAATAAAACCAAATATTGAATACCCAAATAAAACCAAAAACAGATAAATCTCCTAACCCACAACTCCTCAACCCTATCCCCCCTCCCACCTGCTGCCAAAAGAGTCTGGCCAAACAAAAAGATACATGCGTGTTTTTACACAGCTGTGGGGTTACTCGCCTCCAGAGCAAGTCCAGGGGTGCGCCCCCGCTTCTGCCCGCTTGCAGCCCAGCCTGAGTGTTTTAAATGGACCTGGTAGCTACCGCAGCGAACAATCCACCCACCCAGTGCCCCCTGCCCCACACCATAGAGTTGCAGGTGGATCACTCACAACCCTATGGCATTGCCAGGGCAACCCCCAGCCAAGAGTGAGACTGCAGCACTCTTGCAGTCTGTCTACAGACAGACTGCAACCCCACCTCCCACCAATGCCTCGAGGTTTGGCTGCCCACTCTGCTGGTGGTGCTCCTGGATTTTCCGGAAGACCGCTGGTGGGCCTGCCCAGGAACCAGGACAGCCTGCCCTTCCTCTGCTCCGTCTGCACATCTAGTGAGCTGCCTATAAACAGACGGCTCCCTCAGGGGTGAGGCGGGCAGCTGTCCATGTGAAGACATCCAATATGCAAGGCAAAACTGTCATTTATGTAGGAAATAATCAAGAATCTCTTTTTCGGTCACTCTCTTCAGATTTATTTAAGATTATTGTTTCTTTGCTATTTAACATTTATCAACTGTAAGGATGAAAGAAAAGACTCATGTTTAAAGCAATCCATGCTGCAAGTAACCTATCACTATGATATTAAAATTATGCTCTAGTCTAAAAGCAAATCTACAAATGGCTTGAAAAGAAAAACACATATTACTACATGCATCTAAAATGAACAACATGCTTCTTGGATCTACAAAATACTTTATGAATTACTTAAAAGGGTGAACTTATAATTATTATGTAGCTTCAAGTAGTTCTAAAAGGAAATGCTAATGTGTAAATGTAATAGCCATTAAGTCCATAACTGTAAGTGCTGTGTTAGATTGTGGTCTCATTGATCATATCAGCAAACTACCAGAAGACAAATTCTAAATTTAAGTAAAACAAAGTATCAGTTTATGTATAATCTCATTTGTTCATTGAACTGTAATTGCTGTTATTTTATATCCATGCTTCTATATGAAGCAGAAGTGGTAAACAGCTCACACCTCACAGACCTTTCTGAACCAGATATTATCAGGGGGTATATTTGGGCATTATCCATTTGAAGAATTTAATGTTGTCCTTTAGTCTTCTCTGTAGTTGTGTTTGGAGGTTATGGAATTTAGAAACTGTTCACCTTCCCAGCCTCCAGGATTTCAGAGCCACGTGAACGTCATCTTATTCCATGAAGTCATACTACAGGGAATATTCCAGCTTCTTCTTCCCTCCCTCTCACCTCCTTGCTGCCATTAACTCAGACACGACGCTGGCCTTCTGTCGTCTGAGACTCACCTGCATGTTTGTTCTCTGGTCATCAGATGTTGGCCCACTACTGCCCCAGGGCAGGTAGGCAGCGGGCCTGGGGCATGACTTCCACAGCTGGGCTAATCCAGGCCAGCCCATCTATTAGGACCCGCCTATCCTCACCCATCACTGCCACTAGGCGAGGTTTGTCAGAACCACAGAGCCCCAGCCGAAAAGACTAGAACAGTTAATGGAGCAGTCACACCTCAAGACCCCACCCCATGAGACCAGCCTGGCACCATTTAGGGGAACCAGCAGCAAAGGCAACACTTGCATTGAGAATACCAGCTTTCCACGGAAGCTGCTGCCCAATGCCCAGGCCACATCACCACCAGCACGAGTGCCCCAGAAGGGAATATGGAGCAGCAGAAGAAGGGACAGGCCAGACTGGTAAGTCAGCACACCTGGGAGAGGGGTAGCATGACAGCCATCCCATGGTAGACACAAGTTATACGTGGTGCATCACTACCATCCTGTTCACAGGCATCCATCAGCACCACCACCCCAAGGACAGCAACCACATGGGGGGGGGGGGGATGAAGAAACCCACTGCCCAGGGAGAAGGCCCTGCACCCATCCACCAGAAGGTCCCCTGAAGTGATGAGAAGACCCGCCCTTCATTGGCCACTGGGGGAATGACATGGCACAATACAACCTATGCCTAATTGCACCAGAATGAGTGCATGTATCAGCGGTTTGCCACCCAGATGGTGGAACTGGGCTACAACCAGGGTGTGACCCAGTGACAGCAGTGGGTCAAGAACCTGCAGAGGGACTTCAAGGAGGCCAAGGACAATAACTTTAAGACCAGGCATGGGCATAAAACCCAGCCGTACCTGGATCTCCTCGAACCTTTCCTCTAAATAGATAGATCCATAGTCAGGGCCCTAAGGGAAACACACTACCGTGAATTGTGGGTTTTGCAAAGAATCCCGGCCACAGGATCGTGTTAACGAATGCTTACATTCTCCCATAAGTGAGAATCACAGAGCTGCTTGAAGAAGAAATAAAGGTTACTTACTGTATCTTAGTTCTTCAAGATGGCTTTTTGCATTCTCACTACCCACCCACCTTCCCCTCAGCAAGGGTGCTGTACTTGGAGATAGTACTTACCACATCTTCCGATATGGGGAGTACAATCAATTCTCCAGAACTCATGCAGCTGGGGTGGAAGGAACTGAAGAGCAAGGCTCCTCCTCCTTTTATGCCTCAAGCTCACGCAAGAGTAAGAGAACGGACAGGAAGGGGTAGGAGGAGCATCAAGCTTTCAGAGCCTTCTCTTGGAAGCGTAACAGAGGGCTGCTCTTAAAAGGGCAAGCTATCCGGAGTTCCAGAGGGCATCACATAATCCCATAAGTGAGAATCACAGAGCCACTCAAAGAAGAATTACTTCTTCCCATGATTTGGCAACATATCTGCTAATGTAATCTAAACTGCATTAGCGTTTTTTGCAGTCACATTACATTGCTGTCCCATGTTCAGTTTGTGATCAGCCATAATCTGTAGATCCTTTTCACATGTGCTGCTACCAAGCTGCTATCTCCCATCTTGTACTTGTGCATTTGGTTCTTCTTTCCTAAATGTAGAACTTTATACTTATCTCTGTTGAATTTTAGCCCAGTTTTCCAACCTATTAAGTTTATTATCAATTTTACCTTCCAAGGTATTAGGCTACCCCTGCAGGTTTTATGTCAACTGCAAACCTGGTATTCCCTCCACTTCTTCATCCAAGTCATTAATAAAGTTGTTGAACAGCACACTGGAACCAGGAAACTACTTGATACCTCCCCTTCAATTTGTTGATCATAGAAATATAGAATTATAGAACTTTAGGGTTGGAAGGAAATTCAAGGGTCACGATGATGAGCCATTAATGATCATTCTTTGAGTGCGGTTCTTCAACCAGCTGTGAATTCACCATGCTGTAGTGTCCTCACATCATTTCTCCATATCATTCATGATTTTAGAAACCTTTATAGCACAGGTATCCAATCTGTGGGTAGGGACCCCAGGTAGCATCACACCATTTGCAGATGAAGTCATGATCTCAGTACAAATTGATGTTTCCTAAACTTTGCATGTCTGTTGTCTGGGGACAAAGAATTATACTGAAATCTCAAAATGGGGTCACACAGTCAAAGATTGGGAACCCCTGATCTACGTATATCTTGTCTCTTTTCTAAGCTGAGCTCTAAGTTTATGAGCCTGTGCTATGGAAGAGAGCCTCACTATTGCTTCTCTGCATCTTTTCCAGCTCTCCCATTCTCATTCGTATATCATGTCCCTTTTTGAAGTTAGATGCTGCTGTAGTGGATTTGTATTGTAGTTTTGAATGTTGAATTTAATCACGTATTGCTTCAAGTGGCTCAGCGACAGTTTCTTCTTAAACCAGATCCTGTGTTCCACTTAGGACTAAATCAAGAGTTGTCTCTCCTCATTCAAGTTCCAAGAGTAGTTGCTCCAAAAACCATAAATATATGATGCTTAGAAGTGTTATCTCTGCATCACGCCTAAGGTAATGTTTACTTAGTCAATGAAAGAATAACTAAAGCTATGCATTACTGTGGTTTCTACTGTAGTAGCTTTCCTAACTTGCCGTAGCATTTCATAATCACTTTCACCATCTTCATCAGCTGGTCAATAGTACAGCACTACTGCAATACTTCCATTTAGGCATGGAATTTCTACCCATAGGGATCCTAAGGTACAGTTGTTTGTTTAAGGTTATCTTATGTGACTCTATGCTTTAACAAGTGGTGCCAATCTCTACCAATGTGATTTACTCCGATTCCTATATAATGTCTCATAGATCAACCTCATTCGCTCAGGATTCTGAGATGCCTATGTATCAATAGCCTCATTTAATCCAATAGCACATTGAGCTAGCCCCGAAGTGGTTAGCAGGCTCACTTTTCCTTTCTCCTAGCTCGCTAACTTGCCAGCTGAGGTCAATTAGCGGAGGCTGATCAGTTGTGGCTGGGATGAGTCAGCTGACTCATCCTGAGATAAAAAGGACAGAAATGGAGACCACCAAGTTAAACTGAAGAACAGATGAGAATTTCAGAAAGACCTCCCCAGCTAGAGAAGAGGCTTTGGAGGAGTGACCTGAAAGAAAGGTCTGTTATGTTAACAGGCTGGAAGCCTGGTAAAAGAAACAAGTTATTATGATGCTGGACTATTTATATAACTAATTGGACAATTAAACCCCAAAGGGGTGTTGTGTAACCTGAGTGACTGAAATGTATCTTTATTGGGGAACCTGTCACTAATAAAAAGAACTCTAATTAACCCATCTTGGATTTTAGACTTCTAGTTCAGATTTAAAAGTACTTACAGTTTCCCATTGTATCTTATTTTACTCAGATTAATTTAATTCTGACTGCTCTATCAACCTCTTTCCATTCCACTTTAGGATCTAGTGTTCCCCATCTAATTACTTTATCCCTAGGAAATGTCTTGGTTCAAGCCGTGTGCTCCCCCCGGTCTGTTCGCTTTGCGTCAGTAATTTCAAGCAATCTTTTTAATTTTATGTGCCACCAGTCTGGCTCTGTTTTGGTTTAGGTGGAATCTATCATTCCTGGATAGGCTTCCCTTTCGCAAAGGGGTTTCGCTCTAAAATGTGCAGTAGCATCATTTCCAAAATATATGCTCTTTTGACCATTTTGTGGTGCCAATGGACACTTAAGAGAAAACATCTAGATATTTAGCACTGCTGCTAACACTTAGTACTGTCTTAAAATTTCACTGAAATGAACAGAACTCACAACAGTGCTGAGGGCTAGCAATTGTACTAAAGAAGTTAGAGGATCTGCTGCAAAGGTTTAACCAACACTGGAAAAAAAGAGAGCGAGGGCAAAAATTCAAAAATTTATGTAGCTAAGCTATCAATCAATTCAGACTTTATTAGCGTGACAGCACATCATAGCCAACATACAAAACACACAAACATTTAGCTAAGCTAAGATGTACAAATCCATACTTAGGAGCTGGAATTGAAATTTACATCCCAAATAAAAATTCCCTTTTGTGCAAGTGCAGAGACAGTGCATAGGTACATACATGCATCATAGGCTGTTTTTAAATGAGCAAGGCGATGGGGGCGGGGGGGTCATCGTGGCATGGGGGCGTGCATCCCCCACTCCACTTTCAGGCAGGCCTGACCACCTACCTGAAGGTGGAGCAGGGGGAGACGTACTCTCATGCCATGATTATACACACACACACACACACACACACACCACACACACACACACACACACACCATCTTGTGAATTTAAAAACTCCCTATGACATACGTATGTATGTACTATTTCACAAAAGGGATTTTTTATTTGGGGTGAAATATACATATAATAAATTATTCCTTTATTTAAATTTATTATTTAGCACTCAGGGCAGGTTGCAACACATGAAATCATAAACAGACATAGATAGAACTATTTAAAATCCCACAGCCCAAATCTCAGCAAATCCTTATCCCAAACTTTTTTCCCAAGCCCTTATTCTTGCTTGCCAAATGCACAGCCAAATAGAAAAGTCTTACATTGCCTCTGAAAAAGAAGCAGGCTTGGACTCAGATGAACCTCCAAGATGAGAGTGTTCCATAATCATGGGGCAGCTGCAGGGAACACCTCTCTGCACGCCCTCGCCATATGAACTTGGGAGAGCAGATGGTACATGCAAGAGGGCACTCCTGGCATGGTCTTTCAGCTATGTGGGGCCCAAGCTGCTTAGGGCTTGTAGGTCAAAGCAATCCCAAAAAGCTACTGGGAGCCACAGTGCACACTCTGGAGGAGTGGTGTGAGGTGCTTCTGGCAAACCACCTCTAGCAGAAGATGTCCTGCACCAGCCACAACTTCCGAGCAGTCAGTAGGGATGTGCGAACGCCGTTCGGAAGTTCGGCCCGAACTCAGTCTGTTCGGACGACCTAACCCGAACCGACCGAACTGGATTCCGAACTCCGAAACGACCGAACAGTTCGGTCGGTTCGGATGGCAAAAACGTGTCACTGGAAGGCAAAACGTGACAGGGAGGGGGAGTCAGCTGAGGAGCAGACTTCCAGGCACCAGGGTTGAAGAGGCTTGGAGTAGCAGCCAGCCTGCCCAAACACCATCCCTTTTCTCCTCAGACCACTGGCTTCAGTCTGCGATTGGCCACGGGCTACGCTGCATGGAGCCAATGGGGCTTGCGGTGAGGCGGGTGCAGCAAGTAACAAAACTCATTGGGCTCCCCCCTTCCCAACACCTTCTGAGCTAGTCACTGTTCCTGACAACAGGCGTTTCAGAAGGCTCCCTCTCACAGCAATTCCCAGCTCCCCAATCCATAGCCATCCCCCTCCTATTTCACCCATCCAACCCATTTACCTCCATATTATCATTTATTTAGATTATATTGGATAGATTTAGGTGTTATTTTTTGTTTTTACCCCTCCCTGTGTTCAATCTTCCTTCCTCCCTCCCCCCTCCATTGAATCCTTTCCCTCTCCCTCTTATTCCATCTCTGATTATTCCCTTCCCCTTTTAAGTTTTGGATTTATTTAGAGTAAGATTATTATTAGATTGATTTTCATTTCAGTTTTGTACCCCTCCCTGTATTCTTTGTGTTTCCCCGTGTAATATTGTATCGATAGATAGATATTAGATAGTTACTACATAGATATACATAGTAGTTAGCTTAGTTATAGAGATAGATAGAGATAGTGTGTTTGTAGGACAAGGCCTTTGTAGTTATTAGGAAAATTCAATTTAGTTCAATAGGTTTTAGAATAGTTAATAGCAGTTAGATTTAGTGTAGAGATATATTAGATAGAAAATTTAAGTAAAAAAATAAAATAAAAAATTATAAAATCTTTGTGTGTGTATGAGTTAGAAGACATGGAGAAGGGAAGTAGGAGAGGCCGGTCTGCTACCCATAAGACAGGCAATGGGGCATGTGGGAGAGGTGGTAGGGGCCGTACCCGCAGAGCAACAGCAGGTGGCAGCAGCAGTCCGAGAACATCACCACGCCCCAAACTCTGCAGGCCTGCTTTAGGGCAACAGGCTTCAGTGGCTCAGCGTCACCTCCTGGCAGTGTCCTCCACTGCCACGCAGGGCACTGGAAGGTCTGCAGTACATGAGGCTGCGGCCGTCTCTGCTGCGGCTGCAGGAGCAGGTGCTGCTGCTTCCAATGTTCCACCAAGGCCACCAATGTCCCCCATTGTCGAGGCAATCCCCAGCAGTTCAGAGCTGGTGGATCCCACCCCAGCTGCTAGAGGCAGGGCCCGATCCCCGGACAATGGCAGTAGGGAGAGGAGTAGCAGCAGCAGCAGGAGCACTAGCAGCTATAGCGGGGGGCTCAGGGAGAGTGCCAGCAGCATGGCGGGCACGGACAGTCTAGCCTCAGGGTCCCAGTACTCCCCTTCACAGGACATCATCGTGATCGCGGACAACAGTGAGTCAGAGGCAGACATTAGTGCCACAGAGGAGACGTCTGGAGCTGAGGCGATGGCTGACCCTCCTCCCAGAGCTGTGTCACCAGTGCCACTAAGTTCTCCCCCTCCCAGCAGTGCTGGCAGCAGTGCGTCACCCAGGGGGGGCAAGAAGGGAGGAGGAGGAAAAAATCCTCTTTATGGGAACAGTTTAAGCTGGTGCGGGCAGATGATCCCAGAGAGGTGCAGTGCACTTTATGCAATAAGCTGGTGAAGCGTGGGCAGGTGCTCGCCAACCTTGGGACAACTGCAATGGCGAGGCACCTGAAGTCATGCCACAGTGCTCTGCTGCTAAGTGGGAAGGCAGGGGAAGTGGATGCCAGCGGGTTCCCAACTGCAGCAGCGACCAGTCGCCCGGCTCCTTCAGCGGGCAAGCGTCCTGCACCAACTGCTGCCTCTACCAGCAGGAGCAGGGGGGAAGAACAGCAGCAGGAGCCCTGCCAGCAGCATCAGTCCACCATGGAAAATCTGGGGTGGGGGCAGCTGTCAAGGCCATCGGCAGCAAGGCAGCATGGCTTTCAAGAGAAAGTCAAGCACCTGTTAGCCGAAATGATTGTGCTGGATGGGCAGCCCTTCTCAATTGTAGAGGACAAGAGCTTTCAGCGGCTGACTGGGTTCCTGGCCCCCCAGTTTAAGCTGCCGTCCGGCACCACCCTCAGTCGGACTGCGGTGCCAGACCTTCAAGCTATTGATCCCCTGGACTTTGCCTCCTCTCTCTCTCCCCTTCTTCCTACAGTCTTCTCTTCCTCCTCCCCTGACTCCGCTGTCTCTGCTCTCAATGCCTCTCTCTCCTCCACACTTGACTCCCATGCCCCTCTCTCTTCCCGCCCTGCCTTCTCCCACAACCCCCGTCCTTGGCTCACCCCTAGTATCCGCCACCTCCGTTCTTGCACTCGTGCTGCTGAACGACTCTGGCGCAAATCCCATTCTCACGCTGACTTCCTTCACTTCAAATTCTGTCTCTCCACCCTTACTTCTGCTATCTCCCTTGCTAGACAACACTACTATGCCTCCCGCATTGAGTCCTGTTCTCGGGACCCTCGCCGCCTGTTCTCTACCTTTGACTCCCTCCTCAAGCCTCCCTGTCCTCCCCCTCCTTCTTCCCTTTCTGCTCAGGATCTTGCCTCCTTCTTCACCTCCAAGATAGACAAGATCCGCCTCGACATCGCTTCCCACTCCTCTCTTCCCACTCCCACCCCTCTCCCTCCTCCCCCTCCTTCTCTCATGTCCTCCTTCTCCCCTGCCTCCCTTAAGGAAATCTCCTCTCTGCTCTCCTCCTCCAACCCTTCCACTTGCCCCCTTGATCCCATTCCTTCCCGCCTCCTCACCTCCATTACTCCCACTGTCGCCCCTTCCTTCCTGCACATCATCAACCTCTCCCTCTCTACTGGCTCTTTCCCTTCTGCCTTCAAACATGCCACAGTCTCTCCTATTCTCAAAAAGTCCACTCTTGACCCCTCTGACCCTTCTAGCTATCGTCCTGTCTCACTCCTTCCTTTTGCTTCCAAGCTGCTTGAACGTGTTGTCTACTCCCGCTGCCTTGACTTCCTATCCTCCAACTCCTCCCTTGACCCCCTCCAATCTGGCTTCCGCCCCCTTCATTCTACTGAAACTGCTCTCGCTAAGATCACCAACGATCTTCTGGTGGCTAAATCTAAACGTCTCTATTCCATTCTTGTCCTCCTTGATCTCTCTGCTGCCTTCGATACTGTTGACCACTCACTCTTGCTGGATTCCCTTCACTCCCTTGGCTTTTGTGGCTCTGTCCATAACTGGTTCTCCTCCTACCTCTCTGACCGCTCCTTTAATGTGTCTCTCTCCAACTCCGCCTCCTCCTCCTTCCCCCTCTCAGTTGGTGTTCCTCAAGGCTCTGTTCTTGGCCCTCTCCTCTTCTCGATCTATACCTCATCCTTAGGCAAACTCATTGCCTCCCATGGCTTCCAATACCACCTCTATGCTGATGACACTCAACTCTATCTCTCTACTCCCTCTCTCTCTCCCTCTGTTCAAGCTCGTCTCATCAACTGTCTCTCTGACATCTCTACCTGGATGTCTCAACGTCAACTCAAACTCAACATGGCTAAAACTGAACTCCTTATCTTCCCCCCTCATCCTTCCTCTCCTTCCTCACTGTCAATAACTATTGATGGAGTCACCATCCTGCCTGTCCCCCAAGCCCGTAGCCTAGGCTTCATCTTTGACTCACCCCTTTCTTTTAAACCCTACATTGACTCTGTTGCTAAATCCTGTCGCTTCTCCCTCCATAACATTGCTAAGATTCGCCCTTTTCTCTCTGTCTCGTCTGCCAAAACTCTTGTTCATGCTCTGGTCATCTCTCGCCTCGATTACTGTAACCTCCTTCTCACTGGCCTTCCCCGGTCTCACCTTTCTCCCCTCATCTCTGTCCAAAACTCTGCTGCCAGGGTCATCTACCTCGCCAGTCGCTTCGACCATGTGCAGCCCCTCCTCTCTTCGCTTCACTGGCTTCCCCTTCCTGAACGAATCCTGCACAAGCTCCTAGTCTTCACCTATAAAGCTCTTCACAACCTTGCTCCCCCCTACCTCTCTGCACTTATCGCCCTCCATACTCCAGCCCGTGCACTTCGCTCCTCCTCTGTCCCTTCTCTCACCCTTCCACGCCTTCCCTGCTCCCCTAAGCGCCTTCGTCCCTTCTCACTTGCTGCCCCCCATGCCTGGAACTCCCTCCCTGTCCACATCCGCCTTGCCCCCTCCCTTCATACCTTCAAATCTCTCCTTAAAACTCACCTCTTTCGCTCTGCTCTGTCTGACTCTTTATCCTGCTGAGCCACTATTCCTATACCTACGATCGGTTTACCCTTATCCTTGCAACATGGACCTGCCTGCTGTCATTCTCATCGTAACCAAGCCAAGTACGTGCACTTGAGACCTCGCATCTTCATGAATGTTAGACCCCTTGTCTCTCCCTCTGTTCCCCTTCCTATGTCTCTCCCCCAGCTCCTGTCTCACAGATTGTAAGCCCTAGGGGCAGGGACCGTGTCTATTTTATTACTTTGTAAAGTGCCATGTACACTGCTGGCGCTATATAAATGTTTGTTAATAATAATAATAATAATTTACAGGGCTTTGAAGGAGCGGGTGAGGGAGCAGCTGGCGAGGGAGCAGCTGGCAGGGGGGGCACAGTCCACTTCACCACAGACCTGTGTTCCAGAGGAATGTTCAACATGCATACCTGGCGGTAACGGCACACTGGTGGCAGGACCCGGAGGCAGCTTTGGGGAATGGCAGGAGTGGTCTCGAAGCAGGGTATAGGTGGGCCCTGCTTCAGGCACAAGTCATGGACAGTCCCCACACTGCCAGGAACATCGAGGCAGCCCTGTCTGCCATGGTAAGGGAGTGGGTCACGCCAGGTGCAGCCTTCACCAAGAGGTGTGTGGTGACGGACAACGCTGCAAGTTTACTAAAGGCAGTCCATGATGGGGGCTTCACCAGCATCCCTTGCACCGCACACATTCTTCACCTGGTGGTCAGCGACGCTCTGGGCTTAGGGGATAAGGGAAGGCACCCTTAGCTCCCTGATAGAGCGGAGGAGGAAGCTGGTGGGGTTCTTCAACTGGAGCGTGAAGGGCAGCGAGCTCTCCAGGAGAAGCAGGCCGAGCAAGGCTCCCCCAGGGCACCAGCTGGTCCAGGATGTGGCCACACGGTGGAATTCCACCTTCCTCATACTCGAGCGGCTTCTTGAGCAGAAAGCCGCTTTGCATCAGGTGCAACTGGAGACGGACTGTGGGCACTAGAAGGGTTTAATGGGGCGGAATGGGAGCTCCTGGCTCAAACGGTCTTCGTCCTGAGACCGTTCCTGGCTGTGACAGAGACCGTGAGCAGCTCCACCGCCACACTCAGTCAGGTGACCCCTCTGGTTCGGAGTCTCCACAGCAGGCTGGACAAGATTCTCGGGGGCGGGAGGGGGATTGTGGCCCTGCAGGCAGGAAGCTGGCCAATGAGGCGCTTGACCTGGTGCGGAAGCTGAAGTCAGGGCTGGAGGCACGTTTTGACACACTCCTACAGCGGGAGCAATATGTCCTGGCAACAATGCTGGACTCCAGGGTCTAGATCAACATGGCACGCCAGACAGCGCTTTATGCCCTCCAGAAGGATGCGCTGGTGGAGAGGGTCCAGCAGGCAGAGCGGGCCATGCAGCAGGATACCCCTGGGCATGGTGGGAGTGGGAGCAGCCACCCCTCTCAGCCAGGCAGTTCTACCCAGGTTGCCGCCAAGCTCAAAGCCTGCCTCAGTCCACCTTCCTGCCAAGGTGCCGGTCTGCCTACCCAGGTTGCTGCCAAAAGAGAGAGAGAAAGTCTCCCCACTGCTAGAAGGAGAGACAGACACGATCCCACCATTGCTGTCACCTGTACTATATGGCCAGAGAGAGAGGCTCCCTGCTAGAATGAGAGAGATGGTGTGGAGGGGAGGCCAGCTCAAGCTGCCACCTGCCAGAACCAGGAAGAACTCCCATATGTGCCCGATGCCCACATGCAGCAGCAGCAAACCTACCAGAATGAGATGGAATATAACAAAATGTGGAACGTATTATGTGCCTGCCTGTGTGCGTTTCTATACCTACCTATCGCACAATTGAATGAAGTGTGCCCAACCCTGCACTACTTCTAGGGACATCATTCAGCTCCCATAGGCTGTTATGCCACTGTACCTGAATCAGTCATGCACGCCTGTCCCAGGAACCATCAATGAGATTCTGGGACCATCATTCCAGTCACTGGGGACTGTCATTCCATTCCACTGCATCCAGAAGCCCGGTGCCCAGCCTGCACACCAGCCTGCCCTCCCTCCCCCAGCCTATCCTCAGCACCCACCCGCTGATGATCGCTGAAGCTGCTGGGAAAAAAGCCCCTCTGACCACCAGCACACGCCTGCTGTCCACTGCCAAGGAGCCTGTCTTTCTTTCTCTCTCTCACACACACACACACACACACACACACACACACACACAATCCCTGCCTCTCCTGGGGTGCTGTCTGCAAGTTGAGACCCTGCTGCTGGCACATCTTTGGGGGTAATACCTTACTTATGCTACATGTGGAGGTGCCAGCCAGGTGCTGCTGGTAGGGATCGACTACCTGTATGAGATTCTGCCACCTGACAGAACTTCAGCACAGAGGGATAAAAGATTGGAAAGTTCAAACAAAGCTTGTAAGAACAAATATAACCCTTATAAACAATTTTTAAAGAACAATAACATCAACGGTATAAAACCAAAACCAAACATATACAAAGAAAAGAAAAGGGTCTAGTCTACTTGTCTTTGGGCCTGTACCCCAGAACTTGGGGGAAAGGCAAAAGGGACAGGTGCAGGACAGGGCTGAGGGGTGGGCACCCTGTGCTCCGGCATATTGTAGCCATGGGCCAAGGCGAAGTCCACGGCCCCTGACACGGCTGCATGCCACCTGGAGACCGACTGGTGGTACAATTCCAGGTGTTTCGTCTCGGCGGAGACGTACTGGTCCTTCTTTTTCTCCACCTCGAGCGCCTGGAACTGTTCCACCAGGGGGTTCTTCATGGTGGCTGTTGTCTGCTGCAGGCCGGCCATGAAGTCCCAGGTGGGCCTCTCCACCTCAGCCCAAAAAGCCATTGCCGCTGCAGACTCCCGGGGCCTGGGGGACTCCACATCAGAGCTGGAGGAGGGGGAAGGGCTTACATGGCGTTGCTTCTGTCGTGCCTTCCCCCCCTTCTTCTGGCGATGAGAATGCTCCACGGCCACGACACCAGAGTCCTGATGTTGCTGCCTCACCGTCAGCCCGTGAAGCTTTTCACTGTGGACTATCAGCCCTGATGTGGTCCCCTCACGCTGCCTCCAGAACTTTTTATGGCAGACCTAAAGAACATAAAAAGACAGGAACATAAGAAAAGCCATACTGTGTCAGACCAATGGTCTGTCAAGCCCTGTCTGCATTCTGTCTCCACAAGAGGGTGGGTGGCCAATCTCTCTCTCCCGGGGACTTCCTAACAGGTCATAGGGCAATCCATTCCCTGTTGTTCCAGCCCCAATGCCTTACCTTGCATTCTGCAGAGCCATTCTCATGCCTCACGTACCACCGCGAGACATTGGACCTTTTCCGCCCAGTGTTTGGGGGTGGCACTGGCGACCTCCGCCTTGTTGTCCTGCGCCTGCCCCTGGCACCAGCATTTGAGGATTCCGAATCCTCACCCTCTCTGAAACAGGAACACATAAACACCACCTAAGTATATCATGTATTTATGATGATGCCTCTAGTCCTCCCTTCTTGGGGTGCTAGGGATGGCAACCGGAGACGGTGACCTGGGCTGGCTGGCACGTGCAAATCCCGCCCTTCTTTGGGTGCTGGGGAGGGATGGCAATGGGGAGACCCTGGCTTGCTGGCACATGCAAATCCTGCCCTTATTTGGGTGCTGGGGGGGATGGCAACTGGAAAGACCCTGGCTGGCACGTGCAANCGTTTTAAGTTTTGGATTTATTTAGAGTAAGATTATTATTAGATTGATTTTCATTTCAGTTTTGTACCCCTCCCTGTATTCTTTGTGTTTCCCCGTGTAATATTGTATCGATAGATAGATATTAGATAGTTACTACATAGATATACATAGTAGTTAGCTTAGTTATAGAGATAGATAGAGATAGTGTGTTTGTAGGACAAGGCCTTTGTAGTTATTAGGAAAATTCAATTTAGTTCAATAGGTTTTAGAATAGTTAATAGCAGTTAGATTTAGTGTAGAGATATATTAGATAGAAAATTTAAGTAAAAAAATAAAATAAAAAATTATAAAATCTTTGTGTGTGTATGAGTTAGAAGACATGGAGAAGGGAAGTAGGAGAGGCCGGTCTGCTACCCATAAGACAGGCAATGGGGCATGTGGGAGAGGTGGTAGGGGCCGTACCCGCAGAGCAACAGCAGGTGGCAGCAGCAGTCCGAGAACATCACCACGCCCCAAACTCTGCAGGCCTGCTTTAGGGCAACAGGCTTCAGTGGCTCAGCGTCACCTCCTGGCAGTGTCCTCCACTGCCACGCTGGTGGATCCCACCCCAGCTGCTAGAGGCAGGGCCCGATCCCCGGACAATGGCAGTAGGGAGAGGAGTAGCAGCAGCAGCAGGAGCACTAGCAGCTATAGCGGGGGGCTCAGGGAGAGTGCCAGCAGCATGGCGGGCACGGACAGTCTAGCCTCAGGGTCCCAGTACTCCCCTTCACAGGACATCATCGTGATCGCGGACAACAGTGAGTCAGAGGCAGACATTAGTGCCACAGAGGAGACGTCTGGAGCTGAGGCGATGGCTGACCCTCCTCCCAGAGCTGTGTCACCAGTGCCACTAAGTTCTCCCCCTCCCAGCAGTGCTGGCAGCAGTGCGTCACCCAGGGGGGGCAAGAAGGGAGGAGGGGGGAAAAATCCTCTTTATGGGAACAGTTTAAGCTGGTGCGGGCAGATGATCCCAGAGAGGTGCAGTGCACTTTATGCAATAAGCTGGTGAAGCGTGGGCAGGTGCTCGCCAACCTTCCCACACCAACTGCTGCTGCCTATAGCTGCAGGAGCAGTATGGGGGCAGAACAGCAGCAGGAGCCCTGCCAGCAGCATCAGTCCAAGGCCATCGGGTGCTGGAGGGCGACGTGGCTTCTTTCAAGAGAAAGCCAAGTACCTGTTGGCCGAGATGATTGCACTGGATGGGCAGCCCTTCTCAAATGTAGAGGACAAGGGCTTCCAGTGGCTGATTGGATTCCTGCCCTCCCTCCCTGCCAGTTTAAACTGCCTTCCCACTCCACCCTCAGTCGGATTGTGGTGCCAATGCTGTACAGGGCTTTGAAGGAGCAGGTGAGGGAGCAGCTGGCAGGGGCTGGGGGGCCACTGTCCACTTAATGGGCCTGTGGTCAAGTAGGAATGCACAGCATGCCTACCTGGCAGTGACTGCACACTGGTGGCAGGACCCAGAGGCAGCGCTTGGCAGTGGCAGGAGGGGTCCTGAAGCAGGGTATAGGTGGGCCCTGCTTCAGGCACAAGTAATGGACAGCC
>QEPC01014449.1:1892021-1906735 GCA_003113815.1 Sphenodon punctatus
GCCCTTCTTTGGGTGCTGGGGAGGGATGGCAATGGGGAGACCCTGGCTTGCTGGCACATGCAAATCCTGCCCTTATTTGGGTGCTGGGGGGGATGGCAACTGGAAAGACCCTGGCTGGCACGTGCAATTAATCCTGCCCTTCTTTGGTTGCTGGGGAGGGATGGCAATGGAGAGACCCTTGCTGGCATATGCAAATCCTGCCCTCCTTGGGGTCCTAGTAGGGGATGCTAGGGATGGCAAATGGAGAGACCCTTGCTGGCACGTGCAAATCCTGTGCTCCTTGGGGTGCTAGTAGCGATGGCAACTGGAAAGACCCTTGCTGGCATATGCAAATCCTGTCCTCCTTTGGGCGCTATGGATGGCAACTGGAAAGACCCTGGCTGGCGCGTGCAAATCCTGCCCTTATTTGGGGGTGCGTAGGGATGGCAACTGGAGAGTGGAAACCCTTGCTAGCCTGGCATGTTTGGGTGGGGGTGCTCGTGCCTGACTGCTGGAAGAGCCCCCCACACTACAGTACCCTCTCTCTCTGTGGCAGACATCCGCTGCCACCCTCTGATGCCCGCTGTTTGTGCCTGACTGCCCACCACCCACCCGCACACCAGTGAGCTCACTCTACAGGATAGTAGTATTCTTGTCCTCGAAGTAAAAAAATAGTTTACAAACCTGGCAGCACCTCCTGTGCCCGCCGGCTCTTGCTCCTCCTCCACCACCGAAGGTTTAACAGCAGCGGCAGGAACCGCTTCCTTCTCCACCACCGGCTCCGCCACCTTGGCCTTCCCCCACGTCCCGCATTTAATGGTCACCTTCTTAATTTATTTATTTATTTATTTATTTATTTTAAACAACCACTCGCCAACACTCACCCACCAACCAGCCAAACCAATAGCCAAACCGAAATCAGCATACAGTCCAACACAAATACAGCCAAAACACACCAAACACCCAGTCAGCCACAACACACACACACTCTCACCACACAGACTGCACGCACTCGAATTTCCGTTTTCCGACGCAATCACAGGATCACGTGATACCTATTTCCAAACGGCCGAACCGAACACCACCGAACCAAACGACCGAGCCCGAACTCGGCGACCGGACCAAACGACCGGACCAAACCGAACCCGAACCGCGATCTGTTCGCACATCCCTAGCAGTCATCAAGGGCAGCACCACACAGAGTGCACTGCAGTAGTCTAGCCTCAAAGTTATGAAGACATGGATAATGGTGGCCAAGTCTCAATGTGATAAAAGAGAGTTGATGAAAAGCACTCCTGGCCACCAAAGCAACCTGATATTGCAGGTGCAGCAATGGTCCAGGAGCACTCCGAGGCTGTGAACCCGAGTTACCAAACAAGGTTGGACCCCTATCAATGACGTGTGTCCCTATGCCACCAGGTTACAGGGCCAGCCAACCAACATCACTTCAGACTTCAGTTAACAGATTGTACTGGATGTAGGTATCCGCAGGAGTTAGGAGAAGGGAGTGAGGAGTTGGGGAGGGCAGAGCAGAACAGGTGGGTCTTGAGAAGGGATTTGAAGGTACAAAAGGAGGGAGTGAAGCAGATGTGGGCAGGGAGGGAGTTCCAGGCATAGGGGGGCAGTTGGGAGAAAGAACAAAGGCGGTTAGGGGAGAAGGGGAGATGTGGGAGGGCAAGAGATGGGGCAGAGGAGGAGCGGAGTTCACGGACTGGAGTACGGAGGGAAATTAGCGCAGAGAGGTGGGGGGAGCAAGGTTGTGAAGAGCTTTATAGGTGAAGACTAGGAGCTTGTGTAGGATTTGTTCAGTAAGGGGGAGCCAGCGAAGAGAGGAGAGATGGGGCTGCACGTGGTCGAAGCGATGGGCAAGGTGGATGACCCTGGCAGCAGACATAAGGGGAGAACAGGGGAGGTCAGTGAGAAGAAGTTTACAGTAATCAAGGCAAGAGATGGCCAGGGTGCGAACAAGGGTTTTGGCAGAAGAGACAGAGAGAAAAGGGTGAATCTTAGCAATGTTATGGAGGGAGAAGCGACAGGATTTAGCAACAGAGTCAATGTAGAGTTTAAAAGAAATGGGTGAGTCAAAGATGAAGCCTAAGCTACAGGCTTGGGGGATGGGAAGGATGGTGACCCCTGTGGAGAAATCCTCCTGGCTAGATCGCCCCTTAGGTTCCTCCCTGACCAAAGGCAAGGGACTCTGCCAAACCATATAAGGAGATACACTCACCTTAGCCCATCTGACTGATCACACCTTACATACCTTACCAAGGAAGGAACCTTGGGTCAGATAACCTAACTGACTGGCCATCTTGAACAGGGTCACCTGGGGCTTTGAGCTAATAGCGGAGACGCTAGCGTTGCCCTTAAAAAGAAGGCTAGTAAATTTCCAGACAGAGACCTCATGGCCAGCACCCGGTAGCCATGCTGGACTCACTTGCAACACCCAGCTTTCTCCATCCAGCTGGGAAAGAACCGAACCCTGCATACCTAGGACATCCACGCTTACTATGCAGAGAAGATACTGTGAGTAAGTCCTTCTATGCAGAGAAGCAGGGTTAGGGACCGTTTAGGCTTAGACGTGCTCTAAATGGGTTACCATATCTGCTTGTAGTTGCCTGTGTTTGCTCACAAGCTCAATGCCTTTTCCCTACCTTTTTGTATCCTTGTAATTTGGTTAACTTAGCTAGTAAAAACTATAAATCTTGTTTTCTCTAATAAAGAGTAGGGCTGTAGCGGAATGTCGCAGTGATAGCTATTTCCACCGGAAACAGCATTTCCGCAATTAATGGTACGGTGTGGCAGAGGCTTTCATTCTGCTAGTTTAATTCCGCTACTTCCGCAGTTCTGCTAATTTCATTCCGCTACTTCACAGGCTTTGCAAAATAGCAGAAACATGACATTTTTTCTACTTCCGCCATTCCGTCAGATCCACAAAATAGCAAAACAGTTGTTTTCCAACAGTTTCCGCAATTTTCAGAATGCCGGCAGAATTAGCGGAATGTCCGCAGAAAAGCCGCGGTGTGGCACGGGCAATTCCGAAATGGCGGAATGGAATCACGGCACGGTAACAGCTGCTGCCGCATTAGCCCTAATAAAGAGTGTCTGGTGTGTGTGCTGTGACCCAAAACGCTTCCTAAGTTCGGATTACGCTGGGAAAGCAATTTCTAATAAGGAGCAGGGTTTGGGCTTCCAGAGCAGCCCTTAACCCCGGAAGCTCGTAAGTCTGGTGGTGCAAAACCCGAGTGTTATAGTGATGGGCACGCAGTGAGGGAGGAGGCTAGAAGTAGAGCGCACACACCCTACTGGTTCCATTATGCCACAACCTCATCGATAAGGATCAACAAAGAGGAGGGAGAGGAAGGATGGGGGAGGGGAGATAAGGAGTTCAGGAGATAAGGAGTTCAGTTTTAGCCATGCTGAGTTTGAGCTGACATTTATTTATTTTATTTATTTATTTATTTATTAAAAAATTTATCCACCCCCTCCTGCCTTAGGCAGCTTGGGGTGGTTCACAGCATATTAAAAACATTTAACAACATTAAAACAAACAATAATTCAATTAAAAACAATATAAAACCACCCATCCCGCCCACCCTACCCTAACCCAACCCACCCACCCCATCTCCCTCGGGAAAGGCCTGGCGGAACAGCCAGGTCTTACATTGTCTGAGGAAAGAGGGGAGGCCAGCAGCCAAGCAGATCTCCGATGGGAGGGAGTTCCACAGACGCGGC
Organism: Sphenodon punctatus; assembly: GCA_003113815.1. NCBI lineage: Eukaryota > Metazoa > Chordata > Lepidosauria > Sphenodontia > Sphenodontidae > Sphenodon > Sphenodon punctatus. The sequence goes on from QEPC01014449.1 coordinate 1,895,733, forward strand.
ACAGCCACAGAGAATGCCCTCCTCATAGTGGACACCCAGGAAACTCGGGGGACCTCAAGGAGGGCATCCCCCAGCCATGCAGGGGCTGCTCCAGGACCCGGAGGATGAGGCGGTACTGCAGATAGGCGGGGCCCAATCCATTTAGGGCTTTAAAGGTCAGCACCAACACCTTGAATTGGGCCTGGAAGCCTACCGGCAGCCAGTACAGAAGGCGAAGCACCAGTGTGATATGTGCACATCAACCCATCCCAGTCAACAGACGTGCTGACGCATTCTGCACCAGCTGCAGCTTCCGAACCAACACCAAGGGTAGCCCCACGTACAGCGCGTTGCAGTAATCCAGTCTCAAGGTAATAAAAGCATGGATGACTGTAGCCACATTCGAGTCCGAGACATACAGCCTAAGCTGATGCACCAGGTGTAACTGGCGAAATGCTCCCTTCACCACAGCCGCCACCAGGGCATCCAGGCAGAGCTGCGGGTCCAGGAGCACCCCCAGACGCCGGACCTAAGAAACCAGGGGAGGGCAGACCCCATCAATGATGGGGGCCACCACTCTGTCGAACTTCCCCACAACCATAACCGCCGTCTTGTCAGAATTAAGCCTCAGGCGGCTCACTCTCATCCAATCCCCCACAGCAGACAAACACCGGGTAAGNGACAGAGATGAGGGGAGAAAGGTGAGACCGGGGAAGGCCAGTGAGAAGGAGGTTACAGTAATCGAGGCGAGAGATGACCAGAGCATGAACAAGAGTTTTGGCAGAAGAGACAGAGAGAAAAGGGTGAATCTTAGCAATGTTATGGAGGGAGAAGCGACAGGATTTAGCAACAGAGTCAATGTAGAGTTTAAAAGAAATGGGTGAGTCAAAGATGAAGCCTAAGCTACAGGCTTGGGGGATGGGAAGGATGGTGACCCCTGTGGAGAAATCCTCCTGGCTAGATCGCCCCTTAGGTTCCTCCCTGACCAAAGGCAAGGGACTCTGCCAAACCATATAAGGAGATACACTCACCTTAGCCCATCTGACTGATCACACCTTACATACCTTACCAAGGAAGGAACCTTGGGTCAGATAACCTAACTGACTGGCCATCTTGAACAGGGTCACCTGGGGCTTTGAGCTAATAGCGGAGACGCTAGCGTTGCCCTTAAAAAGAAGGCTAGTAAATTTCCAGACAGAGACCTCATGGCCAGCACCCGGTAGCCATGCTGGACTCACTTGCAACACCCAGCTTTCTCCATCCAGCTGGGAAAGAACCGAACCCTGCATACCTAGGACATCCACGCTTACTATGCAGAGAAGATACTGTGAGTAAGTCCTTCTATGCAGAGAAGCAGGGTTAGGGACCGTTTAGGCTTAGACGTGCTCTAAATGGGTTACCATATCTGCTTGTAGTTGCCTGTGTTTGCTCACAAGCTCAATGCCTTTTCCCTACCTTTTTGTATCCTTGTAATTTGGTTAACTTAGCTAGTAAAAACTATAAATCTTGTTTTCTCTAATAAAGAGTAGGGCTGTAGCGGAATGTCGCAGTGATAGCTATTTCCACCGGAAACAGCATTTCCGCAATTAATGGTACGGTGTGGCAGAGGCTTTCATTCTGCTAGTTTAATTCCGCTACTTCCGCAGTTCTGCTAATTTCATTCCGCTACTTCACAGGCTTTGCAAAATAGCAGAAACATGACATTTTTTCTACTTCCGCCATTCCGTCAGATCCACAAAATAGCAAAACAGTTGTTTTCCAACAGTTTCCGCAATTTTCAGAATGCCGGCAGAATTAGCGGAATGTCCGCAGAAAAGCCGCGGTGTGGCACGGGCAATTCCGAAATGGCGGAATGGAATCACGGCACGGTAACAGCTGCTGCCGCATTAGCCCTAATAAAGAGTGTCTGGTGTGTGTGCTGTGACCCAAAACGCTTCCTAAGTTCGGATTACGCTGGGAAAGCAATTTCTAATAAGGAGCAGGGTTTGGGCTTCCAGAGCAGCCCTTAACCCCGGAAGCTCGTAAGTCTGGTGGTGCAAAACCCGAGTGTTATAGTGATGGGCACGCAGTGAGGGAGGAGGCTAGAAGTAGAGCGCACACACCCTACTGGTTCCATTATGCCACAACCTCATCGATAAGGATCAACAAAGAGGAGGGAGAGGAAGGATGGGGGAGGGGAGATAAGGAGTTCAGGAGATAAGGAGTTCAGTTTTAGCCATGCTGAGTTTGAGCTGACATTTATTTATTTTATTTATTTATTTATTTATTAAAAAATTTATCCACCCCCTCCTGCCTTAGGCAGCTTGGGGTGGTTCACAGCATATTAAAAACATTTAACAACATTAAAACAAACAATAATTCAATTAAAAACAATATAAAACCACCCATCCCGCCCACCCTACCCTAACCCAACCCACCCACCCCATCTCCCTCGGGAAAGGCCTGGCGGAACAGCCAGGTCTTACATTGTCTGAGGAAAGAGGGGAGGCCAGCAGCCAAGCAGATCTCCGATGGGAGGGAGTTCCACAGACGCGGCACAGCCACAGAGAATGCCCTCCTCATAGTGGACACCCAGGAAACTCGGGGGACCTCAAGGAGGGCATCCCCCAGCCATGCAGGGGCTGCTCCAGGACCCGGAGGATGAGGCGGTACTGCAGATAGGCGGGGCCCAATCCATTTAGGGCTTTAAAGGTCAGCACCAACACCTTGAATTGGGCCTGGAAGCCTACCGGCAGCCAGTACAGAAGGCGAAGCACCAGTGTGATATGTGCACATCAACCCATCCCAGTCAACAGACGTGCTGACGCATTCTGCACCAGCTGCAGCTTCCGAACCAACACCAAGGGTAGCCCCACGTACAGCGCGTTGCAGTAATCCAGTCTCAAGGTAATAAAAGCATGGATGACTGTAGCCACATTCGAGTCCGAGACATACAGCCTAAGCTGATGCACCAGGTGTAACTGGCGAAATGCTCCCTTCACCACAGCCGCCACCAGGGCATCCAGGCAGAGCTGCGGGTCCAGGAGCACCCCCAGACGCCGGACCTAAGAAACCAGGGGAGGGCAGACCCCATCAATGATGGGGGCCACCACTCTGTCGAACTTCCCCACAACCATAACCGCCGTCTTGTCAGAATTAAGCCTCAGGCGGCTCACTCTCATCCAATCCCCCACAGCAGACAAACACCGGGTAAGCATCAAGACTGCGGTGCCCGAGTCAGAATAAAATGAGATATAACTGGGTGTTATCAGCGTATTGATGACATCTCACTCCATACGCTCTAACAACCTCTCCCAGAGGCTGCATATACGCATTGAACAAGAGAGGGAACAAGATGGAACCCTGCGGTACTCCACACGTGAGGCCCCGGGGGCGGGGGAGATGAAAACTCCCCAGCACCATACACTGGGTTTTTCCAGCCAGGAAAGAGCAAAACCATTCAAGAATAGTCCTGTCAATCCCTGCCTGGTTCTGCAGCCAGTCACTAACAACTCATGATCAAAGTTATCAAATGCAGCCAAGAGATCTAATAGGATCAGCAGGGTCGAACGACCCCGGTCCAACTCATGGGAGAGGTCATCGGCCAATGCCACAAGCGTAGTCTCCGTACCATAACCCAGACGAAAGCCCGACTGCAAGGGATCGAAAAAGTTAACCCCCATCCAAATGCCCCTGAAGCTGCTGAGCCACTACTCGTTCAATAACCTTCCCTAAAAAGGGACGGTTATAGACTGGCCGATAACTGGTAAGGGCACCAATGTCCAAAGAAGCTTTCTTGAGCAGGGGCTGCACCACCGCTTCCTTGAGATAGCCTGGCACCCTGCCCTCCCCAAGGGAGGTGTTGACTATCCCCGCCAGCAGCGGCCCCAATGTCTCCCCGGTTAGCCTTAACCAGCCAGGACGGGCAAGGATCTAGTTCACAATAGGTGGCTCAAACAGTCCCAAGAGCATCCCCCGCATCTGAGGGCGACACCACCCAAAACTCATCCCATAAAACAGGACAAGAAGGGGCTTCTACTGCCTCTGACCCATTCCCTGCTGAAAGACGCATCAAAACTGTGGTGAGTTTGAGCAATTTTATCAGCAAGAAAGTCTGCAAACAAATCACAGAGAGCATTCGATGGTTATACAGCTCAGGCGGGCGGGACTTAGCAGATGGAATGAGGGTGCCCGCACCACAACGGCATAGGTACGTAACCAGACTCTACGCCGCAACCGGTCAACTTCAGTACACGAATAACGCCACCATCGCTCTAACCACCACCCTTCCTGCTCCCCGATATACCACAGAGAGCTGTGTTGTTGGCAATTTGGGAGTGGACGCCTGGGAGCCACACAGTCGATGGCCTCCATTAGCACAGTATTCCACAAGGCCATTGAGCGAGCGGCCATTAAGGTCAGAGGAAACATCCCCTAGACCTATCTGGAACCTTTCAGGTTCCATAAGCCTTCGAGGTGAACCAACCTAACTGGTTCCACACCGTCCCGGAGGCCGACATGTGCCAGGATATCCGCCCGGAGGAGATAATGATCCATCCGCGACAAGGGCACTGTTGACATCTCCCCCCACCAATGGATCCCCCGCCTCAAGGCCTGTGCAAAATATCCTGTCCAGGGTAATTCCTCCAACATGTGTGGGGCCCACTACTCTCTGAGACAGACCCATGGTTGGCATGGCGGCCATGAACTCACTCTCTGCCCCTCGAAGACTGGCGTCGGCATGGATATTAAAGTCCCCCACCGGCAACCAGTGCAGAGAACGGAGTACTGGTGTAATATGCTCCTGGCGGTCCAGTCCCACTAGGAGATGGGCCACCGCATTCTGCACCAGCTGCAATTTCTGAGCCATCACCATGGGTAGCCCCACGTAAAGTGCGTTACAATANCCCTACCCTACCCCAACCCACCCACCCCATCTCCCTCGGGAAAGGCCTGGCGGAACAGCCAGGTCTTACATTGTCTGAGGAAAGAGGGGAGGCCAGCAGCCAAGCAGATCTCCGATGGGAGGGAGTTCCACAGACGCGGCACAGCCACAGAGAATGCCCTCCTCATAGTGGACACCCAGGAAACTCGGGGGACCTCAAGGAGGGCATCCCCCAGCCATGCAGGGGCTGCTCCAGGACCCGGAGGATGAGGCGGTACTGCAGATAGGCGGGGCCCAATCCATTTAGGGCTTTAAAGGTCAGCACCAACACCTTGAATTGGGCCTGGAAGCCTACCGGCAGCCAGTACAGAAGGCGAAGCACCAGTGTGATATGTGCACATCAACCCATCCCAGTCAACAGACGTGCTGACGCATTCTGCACCAGCTGCAGCTTCCGAACCAACACCAAGGGTAGCCCCACGTACAGCGCGTTGCAGTAATCCAGTCTCAAGGTAATAAAAGCATGGATGACTGTAGCCACATTCGAGTCCGAGACATACAGCCTAAGCTGATGCACCAGGTGTAACTGGCGAAATGCTCCCTTCACCACAGCCGCCACCAGGGCATCCAGGCAGAGCTGCGGGTCCAGGAGCACCCCCAGACGCCGGACCTAAGAAACCAGGGGAGGGCAGACCCCATCAATGATGGGGGCCACCACTCTGTCGAACTTCCCCACAACCATAACCGCCGTCTTGTCAGAATTAAGCCTCAGGCGGCTCACTCTCATCCAATCCCCCACAGCAGACAAACACCGGGTAAGCATCAAGACTGCGGTGCCCGAGTCAGAATAAAATGAGATATAACTGGGTGTTATCAGCGTATTGATGACATCTCACTCCATACGCTCTAACAACCTCTCCCAGAGGCTGCATATACGCATTGAACAAGAGAGGGAACAAGATGGAACCCTGCGGTACTCCACACGTGAGGCCCCGGGGGCGGGGGAGATGAAAACTCCCCAGCACCATACACTGGGTTTTTCCAGCCAGGAAAGAGCAAAACCATTCAAGAATAGTCCTGTCAATCCCTGCCTGGTTCTGCAGCCAGTCACTAACAACTCATGATCAAAGTTATCAAATGCAGCCAAGAGATCTAATAGGATCAGCAGGGTCGAACGACCCCGGTCCAACTCATGGGAGAGGTCATCGGCCAATGCCACAAGCGTAGTCTCCGTACCATAACCCAGACGAAAGCCCGACTGCAAGGGATCGAAAAAGTTAACCCCCATCCAAATGCCCCTGAAGCTGCTGAGCCACTACTCGTTCAATAACCTTCCCTAAAAAGGGACGGTTATAGACTGGCCGATAACTGGTAAGGGCACCAATGTCCAAAGAAGCTTTCTTGAGCAGGGGCTGCACCACCGCTTCCTTGAGATAGCCTGGCACCCTGCCCTCCCCAAGGGAGGTGTTGACTATCCCCGCCAGCAGCGGCCCCAATGTCTCCCCGGTTAGCCTTAACCAGCCAGGACGGGCAAGGATCTAGTTCACAATAGGTGGCTCAAACAGTCCCAAGAGCATCCCCCGCATCTGAGGGCGACACCACCCAAAACTCATCCCATAAAACAGGACAAGAAGGGGCTTCTACTGCCTCTGACCCATTCCCTGCTGAAAGACGCATCAAAACTGTGGTGAGTTTGAGCAATTTTATCAGCAAGAAAGTCTGCAAACAAATCACAGAGAGCATTCGATGGTTATACAGCTCAGGCGGGCGGGACTTAGCAGATGGAATGAGGGTGCCCGCACCACAACGGCATAGGTACGTAACCAGACTCTACGCCGCAACCGGTCAACTTCAGTACACGAATAACGCCACCATCGCTCTAACCACCACCCTTCCTGCTCCCCGATATACCACAGAGAGCTGTGTTGTTGGCAATTTGGGAGTGGACGCCTGGGAGCCACACAGTCGATGGCCTCCATTAGCACAGTATTCCACAAGGCCATTGAGCGAGCGGCCATTAAGGTCAGAGGAAACATCCCCTAGACCTATCTGGAACCTTTCAGGTTCCATAAGCCTTCGAGGTGAACCAACCTAACTGGTTCCACACCGTCCCGGAGGCCGACATGTGCCAGGATATCCGCCCGGAGGAGATAATGATCCATCCGCGACAAGGGCACTGTTGACATCTCCCCCCACCAATGGATCCCCCGCCTCAAGGCCTGTGCAAAATATCCTGTCCAGGGTAATTCCTCCAACATGTGTGGGGCCCACTACTCTCTGAGACAGACCCATGGTTGGCATGGCGGCCATGAACTCACTCTCTGCCCCTCGAAGACTGGCGTCGGCATGGATATTAAAGTCCCCCACCGGCAACCAGTGCAGAGAACGGAGTACTGGTGTAATATGCTCCTGGCGGTCCAGTCCCACTAGGAGATGGGCCACCGCATTCTGCACCAGCTGCAATTTCTGAGCCATCACCATGGGTAGCCCCACGTAAAGTGCGTTACAATAGTCTAATTGAGAGGTGATGAAAGCATGGATGACTGTGACCAGGTCAGAGTCCGAAACAAATGGTCAAAGCCGTTGCATCAGATGCAACTGGCGGAAAGCACTCCTCACCACAGCCTCCACCTGAAGGTCCAGGCGGAGNGATGAGGCGGTACTGCAGATAGGCGGGGCCCAATCCATTTAGGGCTTTAAAGGTCAGCACCAACACCTTGAATTGGGCCTGGAAGCCTACCGGCAGCCAGTACAGAAGGCGAAGCACCAGTGTGATATGTGCACATCAACCCATCCCAGTCAACAGACGTGCTGACGCATTCTGCACCAGCTGCAGCTTCCGAACCAACACCAAGGGTAGCCCCACGTACAGCGCGTTGCAGTAATCCAGTCTCAAGGTAATAAAAGCATGGATGACTGTAGCCACATTCGAGTCCGAGACATACAGCCTAAGCTGATGCACCAGGTGTAACTGGCGAAATGCTCCCTTCACCACAGCCGCCACCAGGGCATCCAGGCAGAGCTGCGGGTCCAGGAGCACCCCCAGACGCCGGACCTAAGAAACCAGGGGAGGGCAGACCCCATCAATGATGGGGGCCACCACTCTGTCGAACTTCCCCACAACCATAACCGCCGTCTTGTCAGAATTAAGCCTCAGGCGGCTCACTCTCATCCAATCCCCCACAGCAGACAAACACCGGGTAAGCATCAAGACTGCGGTGCCCGAGTCAGAATAAAATGAGATATAACTGGGTGTTATCAGCGTATTGATGACATCTCACTCCATACGCTCTAACAACCTCTCCCAGAGGCTGCATATACGCATTGAACAAGAGAGGGAACAAGATGGAACCCTGCGGTACTCCACACGTGAGGCCCCGGGGGCGGGGGAGATGAAAACTCCCCAGCACCATACACTGGGTTTTTCCAGCCAGGAAAGAGCAAAACCATTCAAGAATAGTCCTGTCAATCCCTGCCTGGTTCTGCAGCCAGTCACTAACAACTCATGATCAAAGTTATCAAATGCAGCCAAGAGATCTAATAGGATCAGCAGGGTCGAACGACCCCGGTCCAACTCATGGGAGAGGTCATCGGCCAATGCCACAAGCGTAGTCTCCGTACCATAACCCAGACGAAAGCCCGACTGCAAGGGATCGAAAAAGTTAACCCCCATCCAAATGCCCCTGAAGCTGCTGAGCCACTACTCGTTCAATAACCTTCCCTAAAAAGGGACGGTTATAGACTGGCCGATAACTGGTAAGGGCACCAATGTCCAAAGAAGCTTTCTTGAGCAGGGGCTGCACCACCGCTTCCTTGAGATAGCCTGGCACCCTGCCCTCCCCAAGGGAGGTGTTGACTATCCCCGCCAGCAGCGGCCCCAATGTCTCCCCGGTTAGCCTTAACCAGCCAGGACGGGCAAGGATCTAGTTCACAATAGGTGGCTCAAACAGTCCCAAGAGCATCCCCCGCATCTGAGGGCGACACCACCCAAAACTCATCCCATAAAACAGGACAAGAAGGGGCTTCTACTGCCTCTGACCCATTCCCTGCTGAAAGACGCATCAAAACTGTGGTGAGTTTGAGCAATTTTATCAGCAAGAAAGTCTGCAAACAAATCACAGAGAGCATTCGATGGTTCTACGTCCAGGCGGAGGGAGGCCGAACTGACCAGCCCCTCACCACCCAGAACAGCTCAGGCGGGCGGGACTTAGCAGATGGAATGAGGGTGCCCGCACCACAACGGCATAGGTACGTAACCAGACTCTACGCCGCAACCGGTCAACTTCAGTACACGAATAACGCCACCATCGCTCTAACCACCACCCTTCCTGCTCCCCGATATACCACAGAGAGCTGTGTTGTTGGCAATTTGGGAGTGGACGCCTGGGAGCCACACAGTCGATGGCCTCCATTAGCACAGTATTCCACAAGGCCATTGAGCGAGCGGCCATTAAGGTCAGAGGAAACATCCCCTAGACCTATCTGGAACCTTTCAGGTTCCATAAGCCTTCGAGGTGAACCAACCTAACTGGTTCCACACCGTCCCGGAGGCCGACATGTGCCAGGATATCCGCCCGGAGGAGATAATGATCCATCCGCGACAAGGGCACTGTTGACATCTCCCCCCACCAATGGATCCCCCGCCTCAAGGCCTGTGCAAAATATCCTGTCCAGGGTAATTCCTCCAACATGTGTGGGGCCCACTACTCTCTGAGACAGACCCATGGTTGGCATGGCGGCCATGAACTCACTCTCTGCCCCTCGAAGACTGGCGTCGGCATGGATATTAAAGTCCCCCACCGGCAACCAGTGCAGAGAACGGAGTACTGGTGTAATATGCTCCTGGCGGTCCAGTCCCACTAGGAGATGGGCCACCGCATTCTGCACCAGCTGCAATTTCTGAGCCATCACCATGGGTAGCCCCACGTAAAGTGCGTTACAATAGTCTAATTGAGAGGTGATGAAAGCATGGATGACTGTGACCAGGTCAGAGTCCGAAACAAATGGTCAAAGCCGTTGCATCAGATGCAACTGGCGGAAAGCACTCCTCACCACAGCCTCCACCTGAAGGTCCAGGCGGAGCTGCGCATTAGGGATGTGCGAACAGAACGCGACTTGGATGTTCGGTCCGAAACCCAAGTTCGGGTTCGGTTCGGCGGAGTTCGGTTTGGCTGAACATCTGAAAATAGCACTATCGATACAGATACCGAAATCGGGGGGGAAAATTCAGTATCTGTATCATTTGGCCCTGAAACCACCCCTGGTGCCAGGAAGTCTGCTCCTCAGCTGCCTCCCCCTTCCAGACACGTTTTTACTGCCGAAAGTCACGTTTTTCCCACCCAAAGTCACGTTTTTCCCGCCCCCAAACTCATCCAAACTTTTCTGAACTGTTCGGCTGTTCGAACGTTCGGTTGTCCAAACAGGCCGAGTTCGGCCCGAACTCTGAACATCCGAACCACGTTCGCACATTCCTATTACGCATCAAGGAGCACCCCTAGACTCTGTACCTGGGTTGTCAACGGAGGACAGACCCCATTGATGATGGGGGCCGCCAATTCCATCACCTTACCCACTAACATCACCTCTATCTTGTCAGGATTCAGCCTCAGTCAATTAGCCCTCATCCAATCCCCCACAGATGTCAAACACCGAGTAAGCACCGAGACTTCCGGGCCTGGATCTGTTGAAAGAGAGAGGTACAGTTGGGTGTCATCAGCCTATTCCTCAGCGGTTCCAAGAGGTCCTGAGGGAGTTAACCTTGGACTTGGACGGTCACTCTGTGGATGAGCTGGTCCAGCATTGGAACAGCATGCTGGGATAGGCCATTGACAGGGTGGCTCCAAGACGCCTTCTGCCTCGGTCTCGTCACCACAGGGCCCCTTGGTTTACTGAGGGGCTGCGGTGTATGAAACAAGTAGGCAGGAGGCTGGAGCGACGCTGGCGTCTGACTCGATCTGACTCCGACCGACTTCTCCATAGGGCCCATTTGCGGTCCTATGTTGAGGCTGTGAGGACAGCAAGGAAGGAGTTTCTTGCTGCCCTCATAGCGTCTGCGAAGTCATGCCCGGCGGAGCTGTTTCGGGTGGTGTGGGGCTGGTTAGTCCGGCCTTCCTCCGCCTGGATGGGGACGTGTCCCAGGCCCGCTGTGAGGAGTTTGTCA
>QEPC01014449.1:1907948-1925470 GCA_003113815.1 Sphenodon punctatus
CGCCCCAGAGCGGCTCCTTCGGTCTGCCAGGGGTGCCTTCTTGGAGGTCCCCTGTGTTAACCGGGGGGCCACAATGGAGAGGGCATTCTCGGTGGCCGGGCTGCGCCTTTGGAACTCCCTCCCAGAGGAAACTCGCCTGGCCCCAAGCCTTTTAACATTCCAGCGAATTTGTAAAACCTGGCTGTTCGCCCAGGCCTTTGGGGAGGGAGGTTAGGAGGGTTTTTTATCCCCTTTCACCCTTATTTATTGTATTATTTATCATGTTCCCTGGTCCTGTTTTAATTGTTGTATTTTATGAGTGTTTTAAATATTTTATGGTTGTATTTTTATATATATTATTTATTTATTGCGATTGTAAGCCGCCCCAAACTGTTTCAGGAGGGGCAGGGTATAAATGTAATAAATAAATAATAAATACTGATGATACCGTACACCGAACCCCCTAATCACTTCACTGAGCAGCTGCATATACACGTTGAACAGGAGAGAGGACAGAACCCTGCGGTACTCCACACGAAAAGTCTTGGTATGATGAAAAACAATCCCCGAGCACCACCCGCTGGGTTCTTCCGGTCAGGAACGAGCGGAACCATTCAAGAACAGTCCCACCCACCCCTGCACAGTCCCGCAGGTGCGTCACCAACATCTCATGATCAATGGTATCAAACGCAGTCGACAGATCTAACAAAATCAGCAGGGTCAAACAACCCCGATCCAATTCTCAGCACAGGTCATCTAACAAAGTCACAAGCGCAGTCTCCATGCCATGACCCGGACGGAAGTCAGACTGAGAGAGATCAAGAAAACCGATGTAATCGAGATGCCCCTGCAGCCGCCAAGCCATTACCCATTCAATAACCTTCCCTAAAAAGGGAAGGTTAGAGACAGGCCGAGCTGGCAGGGGAGTCAACATCAAGCGATGGTTTCTTGAGCAGAGGCCACACTACTGCCTCCTTGAGACAGCCCAGCACTCTGCCCTCCCGCAGGGAGGCGCTGACCGCCCCATTCTCTCCCAGCCAGAATGGGCAAAGAGCTAATTCACAAAAAGTGGCCCTGACTGCCTCAAAAACGTCCACTGCATCGGTGAGTGTCACCAACCGAAACAGATCCCAGAAAACCCGACATGACAGGGCTTCCATAACCTCTGGTTCCCCATGTGTAATAAATGCAGCGTCAAAATCATGATGAATACAAGCTACTTTATCCATGAAATAATTCACAAACAGATCACAGTAGATGACACCACTCCAAAGATGAGGGAGACTAGACTGACCAGCCCCCACCCAACCCGGAACAGCTCCGTTGGATGGGATTTTGCAGACGCTACGAGAGCAGGGAAGAACTTCCTCTTTGCTGCATGCATAGCCACAGCATAGGCTTGTAAACTGGCTGTATGCCGCAATCTGTCAGCTTCAGCACGCAAACGACGCCACTGTCGCTCCAACCGCCGCCCATCTTGCTTCAGCAACCGCAGCTCCTCGGAAAATCAAGGAGGTATGGATTGCACCGGATACCTCCTCACAGACCATCCCTTCTTAAAAATCATGGCTACACCACCACCACCCGTCCCTCCAACCACAGCTGATGTGAACGGAATACCCGGTCGGAACAAGATCAGTCAGAATAAGCCCCGATTCATTGTCCAGCCAGGTTTCCAGGATACATAGAAGATCCGCGGCATAGTCCAGGATTATTTCCTGGACTGTTGTTGCTTTAACCACCACCGATCTTGCATTTAACAGCGCCATCGCACGGTCGGGGGCCCTCTGACCAAGAACCACCTGCCCCACTACTTGGGGGGGGTAGCGAGCAGGACATGCAACAAGCACCTGTCCCACCTCACCGATCTCACCTCCCCCTCTTAGAACCATATCTCCCCCAACCCGTCACAACCCCAATGGCAGCACACATACACCCAGTCGGCCCGTCCGGCCCCGCCTCACAGCCATCCCACATTGGCAGCAGGGGAGATTCTCCCCCCCCCTCCATATACCCTCCCAATCCCCTCTCCCTAATCCAAACATTCCCCTCCCCTCCTGACACCCCACCCACCATCATAGACAATTACAATACAACCCTGCCCACAAACCCCTACATAAAACCCTATAAAACCCTATAAAATCCTCCACTCCTCTCACAAATTACCACCTCCTCAAACTCACAGTGTTTTTCGCCCAAGCCCCTCAGGCCCCACTAAGGGCCACACCTACGGGCCCTTTGGCATGGTCCTTGGGCGCACACCTGCGGCACAGCCGATAGGCACGCCACTCTTCAGGCCCTGTCATGGCTGGAGCTCCACCCCAAGGTCGCCACGGGAATCCCGTGGTCCCGCCCCCCCTCTCCCACCAGGAAGGGGGGGGGGGGGAGTATTTCCAACAGGGGCCAAGGAGTCCCAGCCCTTGTTGCAGCTTGGCTTGGCTCGGCTCCAGGGGGCAGGCTATGCTGGGCTGTAGTGTGCTGTGTCAGGGGCGAGCTCAACTGGCTCCCAGCCCCCTCAAGCGCTGACAAAGCTGGAGGCTGCGGCGGCCAACAGGCACGCCGCTCTTCAGTCCCTACCGGGGCTCGAGCCCCATCCCAAGGCTGCCAAGGGAATGTTTTCAATGAACTATTCACGACTCCAAAATCCTTTTCCTGAGAAGTAACGCACAATTTAAAACCCAGTATTGTCTAGGGATAGTCCACTGGAGAAAACTGTGACTTGGATCCATTTTTGGTTTGGATTCTGCAGTTTCTGGATTTACATACAAATCCATATTACGTATTTAAATCAATTAAAAACGTTAAAATAATTTAAACACACTGCGTGTGCAAATGACCGCTTAACCATTCTGCACATGCACGATCTTTCCCAAAATGTCAGCAGCAGTTTATCCCTGTAGGGCTAGAGCTGTCTGATTATGAGAGCCTGAGTTGTTATTTGGTACCCACACTTCTCCCTGTCCCCTTGGAAAGTTGCACAGGATGAACTGGATGACCTCATCTACTGGAGTGTTAGGAATGGGATGAAATTTAATAACACAAAGTGTAAGGTTATGCATTTGGGATTCAATAATAAGCATTTTAATTACCAGCTAGGAACATATCATTTGGAAACAACAGAGAAGGAGAGGGACTTGGGGGTTATAATTTATTTATTTATTTTTATTTATTTATATTTATATGCCGCCCCCCTTGCCTACGGCATCTGGGGGCAGCTTCCAACATAATATAAAAACAATTTTTAAACATAAAAAAATCTACAATATAATAATTAAAACCAATTTAAAACACCCCCCTCAAAAAGTAACCCACCCACCCCTCCCCTTCGAAGGCCTGGGCGAACAGCTAAGTCTTACAGATGCGTGGAAAGGCCAACAGGCCCAGGGCCAGGCGAGCCTCCTCCGGGAGGGAGTTCCACAACCGCGGCCTGGCCACCGAGAACGCCCTCTCCATTGTGGCCCCCCGTCTTACATGGAGGACCTCCAGAAAGGCGCTCCCGGTGGACCGAAGGGATCGCTCTGAGGCGCGGAGGGCAAGGCGGTCCCCAAGATATGAGGGGCCCATAATTGACCATAAAATGACTATAAGCTGTCAAAAAAAAAAAAAGGCAAAAATGCTATCCTGGGAGGTATTTGGCGTAGTATTGACTGTAGGGATAGGTAGGTAGTGTTGTCTCTCTAGAAGGCTCTGGTAAGACCACATCTGGAATACTGTGTTTAGTTCTGGTCAATAGTGTTCAAGAATTATGAAGTTAAATTGGAACAAGTGCAACAAAGGGCATTTTTAGACACACATTAAAGTTCCAGATGTTTCAATCTTCTGGGTTTACACTTCCACAAGTAAGTTCCGAATTCATTTTTCACACACACACTGCCCTAAGGCAGTTCCTGGATGCATTCTTCACACAAACAGTGCCCTGAGGCAGCCTAAAGTAGCCGCAGCTGTAAATGTGACAGGCTGCCATGGAAACCAAGTGACCACAGCTGCCTGGAGCAAAGCAGTTTACCAGGACAGCCTTTTACACACAAAAATTCTGGGAGAAGTTTCACGCAGAAGTTCAAAGATCCAGATGTTTAAGATCTGGATGAGTGATTTAGACACACAGAAAGTTCTGGATGTTACAGCAAACATCCAAGAGAAATGTGTGTCTAAAAACACCCATTGATTCACATTCTATCCCAGAGCCTGCTACCCTGCCTCTTCCAGATTTTTAATGATTATATTAAACACCAGTCCCAGTACAGGCCCATGGGCAACTCTTTATATACTGCTCTCCATTGTGAAAACGGACCATTTAGTCCTACCCTTTTTATCCTATCCATAACAAGTTCGTGATCAATGACAGAACACTTTCTCTTGTCCCATGACTACTGATATCGCATTCACAACTTACGGTGGCGGCACTCCCACAAGCCAAAGACAGTGGGAAAAGGAGGCGGAGGTTGGCATAAATTCAAAATACAGTCCTGTCATTCATGAGTATTTTGTCATTGCAAAACCCTGTTCACACTGGAGGTTCCTGACATATTTAGCTCACAGGAGTGCCACCACCACGCTGCTGTAAGATGTGAATGCAGCATCAGTTTTCTCAAGTATTTTGTTTGTTTGTTTGTTTATTGTGGTGTTAGCTTCTGCCATAGCCAAACAGAACACTACAACCAAAAAACAGAAACACAATACAACACATAAAACAAGAACAAGAACAATTAAAACAATATAATATACGTAAGAATTCCAATAAAATCATCCAAAAAATCACCCCGCTTAAAAGGGGATCCAATAGTTAACATCTGTGACATAACAATTAATCTCAACTGAGTTCAACATAGCACCCCCTAGTTATTCAGTACCCCTTGACCCTCAAACAATCCTTCCATACTTGAAGTCTGGATGATAGGATTGAGCGAGGATAAAACCTATACCAGCCAAGATATAACAAGAATATCGATCAGTACATAAAGAAAAACTAGTTGCAATAATGGTGAACCAGTCGCAGCACTGGATGTATCCCGGTTTGAGGGAGACTTCGGGTGATTTCAGACATTACGCGGTCCCGATTCAACACAGTGGATTCCCAGCAGGGGTGAACTGAACCACCACCCCCCGTGGTCAAATAAAGCCCCGAACAGACGCAACGGGACCGGGACCATAGCAGAGAATCGGGCCAGCAGATCACGGGCTGGGGCAGCGCAACCGATTCCCGGCCGTGGTCGAAACACCCAGAAGGTGCCGGGTCAGCCTGTCCCGGCTGCTGCTGCTACTGTCCCTCCACCGCTTCCAGGTGCAGCACGACCGCCTCCTCCCCCAACCGTGCCTGTACCACCGCCGCCTCCACCTCCTCCTCCTCCCTTGCTCTCTCGCCCTCCGCTCGCCTCTCCCTTCTGCCTCACTCCAGCCCGCCCCGTCCCCCTGCTGCTGTGTGCCCTTTACATCTCCCTCCGCTGCCTGTGTTGTTGCTCGTTGCCTGGTAACGATGCTGCGTGCTTTGTCCCCGCTGGGAATCATTTCCTTTGATTCCAGCCGGCAGTTGCCGGCCAGACATTACTTTTTGTTGGTTCCCGTCGGGAATCTCTTTGACCATGCTTTCGGAGATGGTCCAGCGGGGAGCTCCGGAAGCATGGTTGTTTTTGACCCCATGTGGGTATTGACTGTGGTGAACATCTGGCGGCCGCTGAGCAGACGTTCAGGGCGCTTTGGCCCCGCCGCGGGATTGACCGTGGTTCACTGTGGTTGAGTATTATCTCGTAACGTCTGAAAATAACCAATAGCCTAAAACCTAGCCATTTGCCAATTGCTTAGTTTTTGTCAATTTATCATGCACCCACTCCCTTCTTTTGTTAGCCAAACAAACAAAGGTTGCTATGGCGACCATCTCGCTCGTGTCTTCCAAACCCATAAGATACTTATAACCCCCTTCAAGGGCAGGGAGCCAGCCCCTACCCAAGAACGGAGCCAACCAGGCCTGGCCTAAGTGAATATAATACGGACAGCGCAGCAAGAAATGATTCAACGTCTCCACCTCCTCCAGACTACATGCGCAGCAACGTAAATCAAAAGGGATTGATGACTGCCTACCTTCCATTACTGCCGTCCGAACAAGGTGGAAACATGCCAGGGTATAGCACCTGCGGAGTCTGGGGTCCCTAATTTTGTCCAAATAAGGCTCAAAGAACCCAGTATATTTAATCTGGTACAACACAGGGGCAACCTTCCAGGTGCTCAATATTCCCAGATCCTCCTGAAGAGTCACATCCCTAACCCTAGTTTCCACCTCCCTCCGAATACAGGCAAGGTCTTGCCCACAAAAGTACGTAAGGAAGAAACCAAGATTTTTGAGCAGCCACCCCAAGTATAACAACCAGGAGTGGCCACGTAATCCTGTGTGGGAAAGCTCTTCCCTTAAACATAGGAGGGGCAAGTCAGATTCCTGGCAAGTTAAAAGCCTCAACCAATATCTTAAGAAGGTGAGTCTTGCCAGTACCTCCAAGGCTCCCACCCCTACTTCCAACCTGAGAACTGCTCCCGGGACACTATTTCCCAATCCTAGCAACCTCCTCAAAAATACATTCTGTACTCGTTCCAATTTCCTAATGTCCAGGAAGGGGATGAGTTCCAACCCAAACAAGGCCGAATTTGGCACTTTAGCACTGTATACCTGAAGAAAAGCAGACACAGAGACCCCCTGTGAGGCATAGACAGCTCTAGTAATAGCCTGCACCGCTTGCCGAGTTTTCAATGACCTGTTAGCCAGGTGCATGTCCCAAGTTCTCCTATTGGAAAATGTCACCCCCAAATAGGAAAAGGAAGAAATAATATCAATCTCCCCAGCTGCTGTTCTCCACTTGGTGGGGAGCTTCCTCTTCCCATAGACCAAGATTTTGGATTTGCGTGGGTTCAATTCTAGCCCATTCCTTACGCAATAAAGATGGAATTGGTCAATTGTCCTTCGTAACCCCACCTCAGTTTGAGAAATAAGAACCACGTCGTCTGCAAACTGCAGGAGACAGACCTGGGTACTGCCTACCCTTGGAGGATGCACATCTATTGCTCTGATGCAGATTACCAGGTCAGACACATACAGACTAAATAGCTGAGGTGCCAATACGCATCCCTGCCGGATACCCCTCTCAACAGGTATTGGGCTAGTCTGTAAGGTTCCATTATTAAACCTTACCCTGGCCTCGTTGTTAGAATATAATTGCATAATTGGACCCAATAGCCCAGGCTCAATGCCCAACACCCTCAGCTTAGCCCATAGCCTAGATCTGGGCACCGAGTCAAAGGCCTTGGTCAAGTCAACAAAGACCAGGGAAAGTTTCCCCTTCTTGAACTTAGAGTATTTAAAGACAATATGCTGAAAGATATAACAGCAGTCAGTAGTTGATCGCCCTTTCCTAAAACCATACTGTTCTTGCGGGATCAGAGTCCTGCTCTCTACCCACTTATTGAGATGGCATAACAACATCCTAGCATAGATCTTCCCTATGATGCACATTAGGCTTATTGGCCTATAACGGTCTGGGTTGCAAATACTACCCCTCTTGAAGATGGGAACTATCCAGTTTGCTACCCAACACTTAGGGACTTTCAACTCACGACTAGCCCACAAGAAGAGAATAGCCAATATCTGTGCCCACCAACGGGGGGCCGCCTGAAGGATTTCAGGAGTGACGAGGTCAGGACCCGCTGCCTTGCGTGGTTTTAGGGACATGATCATATCACAAATAGCGTCCTCCGAGAAATCCTCAGATTGCCATTGCCTGGCCTCAAAGGAAGCCCCACTTGGCTCGCCTGCCAAATCGTCTGTCCCTACCTGTCGATTAGCATATAACTTGCCAAAAAAACATTCCCAAGCAGGGGCAGAAATTACCTCTTGGCTAGGTCGTTTCCTAGGCTTAATTATAAGATTAAGACTGGACCAAAATCGACTTAAATTGCCAGTAGATAGATGCACTGCTATCTTAGCCCAAACAGTACTGAAGAAATCACTCCTTTTCCACTTCAATATCTGGTTATACCTGTTCCTAGTCTCATGAAAGGCTTCCCACACCTCTGGATCCTGGTCCTTAATCCACCACCTTTTAAGAGCAACCATTCTAGCCTTCTCTTGCCTGCACTCTTGATCAAACCACAGACATGAATTACATGTGGATCGACTCTGGCCCTGCCGCTTCAGAGTTCTCCGGAACTCTTCTAATATGCCAGAAAAGGCAGGAAACAGCACCTCAGGATCGTTCATCGTTCTCATAGACCTCAAATGACCCCAAAGACTCTCTGAGCTACAGATGTTGTTAATAGCACTCAGAAGATCAGCTCCAGCAAGATTCCTTAATTTGGGCACTTTCGTCCCCTGTAAAACACTCCCTATCTCTTCTATCCCTGAACATTTAACCTGGGTAGTCAGAACTGCATGATCACTTTATGGCCTATGAAGCAACTTGACCTTCCCAAATACCTCACAATCATTTGCTTCAACAAGGATAAGGTAAATTTGGCTCTGGCTCTGAGGGCCAATGTACGTAAAGCCCTCATGGTCATCATTTAATATGAGTAAATTGAACTTTTGTACAAGGTCCTTTAGCAGCAGATCTGTACGCCCAGTTTGTGGGAGGTCAATATCTCATGCTGCCTAATCCAACACACTTGACGCCTGGGCTCCCTCACTATCCTTCCCCATATGGGTGTTCCAGTCCCCTAATAAAATATGGGAAGCAGAAGGAAATCTCTCATGGGCCTCCAATATTGCTATCTCCAGGACCGGCCAAACATCGCTACTATAGTAATGGGAAGTAGTGGGAGGAATGTAGATGTTTAAAAGGGCATATTGGTCCATGGGTCGATTGCCCAAGCTAAGCTTCCCAATCTGTATTTCAGGCCTGCTGCTTTCAATAGGGGAGAAAAGACCTGCCCTAGAGCTACAAACACATACAGCAAGGCTCCCTGAAATGCGGCCTTTAGTGCCCTTTTTCTGACCCCCATGTAAAAAAATCTCAAACCCATCTAAGGTAAGCTCAGCATCCTGCCTCACCCAGGTTTCCTGGAAACATATCACCTCATACCCAGTTAAAAAATCCAACCACTCCTGGTCTTCACCACAGACCTAATGCCTGCTATATTCCATGAGGCCAGGGATAAGGTACCCTGGGGGAGTGAGAAGCTACAGGGGCCCCGTGTCATGCAAGTGGCTGAGTCACCTCAATTTGATACTATGAAGGATCCAGTACTACGACATTGTTGTTTACCCCTACAATTGGGCCGTGGGGCTGTCTTTGGTTTTGGCTGGGCTCGCCCTCCTTAGGAGTATGGTCCCCAGCCATGCCCCATGCCCCAGGATTGTTTAGCATACCCACAGAACCCCGATATTCCTCCTCCCCCAAATAGCGTACTGCTGTTAGGTCATCCAACCTTGCCTGCGCCTAGCACAATACCCTATTATCGTTGACGGAGGGGGCTACATACTCAATATCTGTCCCTAAGGAGTAGTTCTTTAATTGTCCTAGCCTTGTCATAAAAATATCCTGGTCTACAACTGACAATTGGTTAAATAATTCCCCTATTTGCACAGGATTGTCGGTAGATGCTTTCCCAAGTAGGGAAGATCCCACTTGGCTCGAAATCTTATCCAGCAATGTAATATTGCTTACCTGCATTTCATTAGTAGGGAGTTGGTTAGGATCCACCTGGATCAATTCAGGGGCCGTGGACTGTACACCACTGGGTTCCAATTGGGCCATCTCCTGAATCCCCCCCTGGTTTCCCACTATCTGCTGCTCAGGATGGGTAAAAGGGTCCTCGTCCAGGTCCATCAAGTCGGGTGCAACTGCGTCCTGCCGTGGCTGCTCCTCCCTTCATTCAAGCCTTAAGGTCCTTCCCATCTCCTGTCTACTCAATATTGACTGCCTCTGGGCTCAAGGACCCAGAGTTATTGTGTTTGGGGATGCATCAAACTGGGTAGCTGTCAACTCTCCCCTTGAATATGACAGCACCCTGTCTATCGATAAACCTCTGGCCAATAGATGCTTCCTAGCCTTAAAACTTCTACGAACCCATAGACTATCAACAAAGGAAATACGTAATCAGTGCACAAAACCCTGACGAGGCATATGGTGGATACCAGCAATCTGCGAAGGTGTAAATGAATTCCCCAGGAAATATGACAGATGATTGGCAGTCTCCTGGCTGGTCTGCCATGAATGAATAGTACCATTTGGATCCGACCTAACAGATAAATACACCTACCTCTGATTGATTTCCATCACCCTCTGTACGGGAGGGGGCAGGGGTCCATGAAAGGTCCTCCTAGCCGGCAACTTTGCCCATGGTTCAACGGGGCTCCAGATATCAGCCCCATCACCTTGAGCCAAGAGCCCTCCCACAAGGTGCTTTGTTATGTCTGTCAGCTGCTTCTGAACTTCAGCCACTGATTTAGCTAGTTCCGTAATGACTGCAAATAGAGCCTCTACTTTCCGGGCCACCAGCCCAGTTTGCTGCAACAAGTAGTTCCCAGATACAGAGTCCTGAACTACATTCCCTGATTGAAGATGACCTGGAGGAAGCCGCAGCTTGGGGGAGCTCAATTCAGCACAAGGCAACTCCCACTTCTCCTCTAAATCTTCAAGACAAGCATAGCGATTCGGAGAGGAAGGAATCCCACTCACCTCGTTCCCCATTGACTTCCTGATAATCTTAGCTGGCAGCACCTCCACAGACGAGGCAGGCGAGACCTCTCAACCTCACTTTCTCTCCATCCCAAAGGGGATAAGGGGCCAACAGGATCAGAGGTCACCCGGCCTGCACCTCAGCCACATGCACCCCCTTGCCCCTTACTGGGGCTCACAACGCTTAGCAGAGGCCCTGCCAAGAGACTAAGCTCCTGCTCTAGGGCGCGCCCTTGTGCGTGCAGCCCTTCAGCGCGCGGCCTAGGCGCACGCCTACGGCACAACCATAGGCTGACTGTCCGCTTTTCTTCCCCAGGTTTCAAGCTCCGCCCCGGCAGCAGCTGGCAGGTAAGTAACAAAAAACAGGTGGGTGGGTATCTCTCCAAAATCCTCTACACCAGGGGTGGGGAACCTCCTGTCCGTGGACCACTTCCAGTCGGCAGGACTTTTTCCCGCAGTCCGCTGACTTCCAAGCCCTCCCCCATTGCATGCGGCCCATCACCCAGCTCATTGTGGCCCAAGTGGGGCTTTGCGGGCTGTACAAAATAATCTCAAACTGCCGGTGGAGGAGGCTTCCACACAACTCCAATACGGGGCAGCACTCACCTGGGGAGCCGCCATGCTCCCTTTGCAGGGTCCCGCACACCCGTGTCCGAACTGCAGGACTCAACCACAGGAGCCAGCGCTGCCTGCTGCTGCTGGAACTCTGGCTGGGGGATGGGCAGGGAAGACAGACAGTAGCAACTAAGTGAAGACACTCCACTAGCAGACAGGGGAGAGGAAGGAGGAGAGCTGTGTGTGTGTGAGAGAGAGAGAGAGAGAGAGAGATAATATGTTTGTTTGAATATTCTGTTTGTGTGTCTGAGTTTTTGAGCGTGTGTGTAAATATTGTGTGTGTTTTTCTCCGAATATTCTGCATGTTTGTCTGAATATTTTAATAGATCTTTAATTGCTTTAAATTGTTTTTGATTGTTAAATTAATTTAATTTTTAATTGATACAAATTAATTTTTAATTGATCTAAATTTTAAAAAGCTGTACCTCTCTTTTTCAACTGACCCAGACCCTGCTATCTCGCTGCTATCCCAATGTCTGGAGGCCGTGGCGGAATGGATGCGGCAGAGCAGACTGAAGCTCAACCCCGATAAGACGGAGGTGATGTTGGTGGGGAGAGCGAGGGAGGTAGTGGGCCCCCTGGCTGGGGGGGTTCGCCCTCCGATAGCTCTGCAGGTCCGGAGCCTGGGGGTGATATTGGATGCAGACCTCCGCCTGGAGCGGCAGGTAGAGGCAGTCGCTAAGGCTGCCTTCCGCCAGTTGCATCTGGTGCGTAGGCTGCGTCCATTCATCTTCGGCCCGGACCTGGCCACCCTCATCCATGCCTTCGTCACCTCGAGGCTGGACTACTGCAACGCGCTCTACGTGGGGCTTCCCTTGTGCCTGGTTCGGTGGCTGCAGCTAGTGCAGAATGCAGCGGCTCGAAGGATAATTACATGGCCTGAACAGCCTTCCATGGCACCATGGGATGTTGTCCGTTGAATAGAAGGTTATGTTACTGTGCTGAAGCAGTGATTTGGTTAAAAAAATAAGTTTCATTAATTAAACAATGTAAAAGAAAGGCAATTTATGTGATGAATGTGACATTTTATTTTGCTGCTAAAATCATCAATCAAACAGTTAACATGTCTGTGAAAATACATAACAGGAATGGTAATAGTATTCTGATAATATTTTGCGTAGGATTGG
The DNA here is from genome assembly GCA_003113815.1 of Sphenodon punctatus. NCBI lineage: Eukaryota > Metazoa > Chordata > Lepidosauria > Sphenodontia > Sphenodontidae > Sphenodon > Sphenodon punctatus. Next base: position 1,920,328 of record QEPC01014449.1, read on the forward strand.
TGTCTATGAGGAATGTTCGAGTAATCACAAACTGCCGTAAACGTTAGCTCAAACAGCGCTCACAGTGTTGAAATACCACTAACAGGTGTGTCATAGGTCTGGTTTTCATTTACTGGAACACTCTCCCTCACATAAGCACAGACCTGTGCACGCAAGTGTGGCATACTTGCACTTGCAGCGCTTCTCATACTCTTCTTACACTTGCACGATACTAACGCGCAGCAGGTCGTGGATGCCTCTGGTACTGTTGTCCAGTGTGGTTCGTACAGGCCAGCCTCTGTCTTGATCCAGCCCCAGCTGGTTGGTGAAAGCAGCAAAGGATTTGGGAGCAGTGCCTGACCCCACACATTGCCACTCTGGTACACTGACCTCTTCACATGCTGTTCAAGAGCAGCTCTGGTTGGTGGTATCTGTTGCACATTGCCGTTCCTTGTGAAGATCTTCTTTCTTGCCTTATCAATGTCTGTGCATGTGTTGGTTCTGTCATACAACAGGATGACAAATCTCTCGATGGTACGCATGATGTCATCTGGGATGTCACTTGGTGCACAGGACAATTTCAGCAGAGCAGTCAGTCAGTGTCAGGCACTGTCTTCCAAGTGGCCCAGGCTTTTTTCTTACCATGCCCAGCAAAACTGGACACAGCATCAAAACCAGTTAGGGCATGGAACATTGGAAGAGACTGTGCCTCCTCTGGTCCAAGGCTACAGGCTATCTCGTGGGCTGCCAAGTACCAGAAAGTCTTGCCGGTTCCAAATTATATCCACAGTTCATTTGTCAGTGTCAGGCGCTGTGCTGCAAAAACAGCCAGCACCACAACATCTGTGTCAACAGTCCGAATCAGTATCTGGTGGTGGCCATGTTGTGATGAATGCGCAGCACGCAGCAACATGCGTGTATCAACCTCCTCATGGGTGCATGGGGCAAGTGAGGCAACATCTTGTAGAGGTGGTTTGCTGAGGACCGACTCCTCATCGGTTATGACAAGCTGCTTACTCTCCTGATCAAATGTATTGAGGAGAGCTTGGGACAGGAAACTGAAAAGCCCTGTTTTGTTGCTGTTGACATGAAGGAAGTTTTGCCAGTTTCCTGGTATGCTTGCTGCTGCCACCACACATCTGTGCACTCCTTTCCCATATTTTTGTCTTGCTGTTCCTTTTAGAGAATCAACTACATAGCTGTCCCACACCAGGTCCAGCCATGATGCACTTTTAAGTTGTGAGGATATGTATGGAATGACTATATTCTGGGCATATTCATGAAAGTTCTTCGCAGAAGTAGGCTTCAACATCTGGATGGTGGCTGCTCCATCAAGAATGACACTGTTTGCAGTAGGAACCTCAGATGTGGCCTGAGAATGCCCTTCCATGCACATGATGAGGTCACTCTTGCTCCCCAGACGGAGTTTTCCTCCATCAGACAGTGCTGGAGGGCACGCCTGATTTTCATGCTTAAAGAATGAATCAACATTCCCACCTCTCGTCTGACAACCAATGTACAGCCGTGAGAAGAGTTCAACATTATTCTTCATTGACGTGATTTGATGCTTCCCTTTGCATGCCAATTTGGGTGTGGGGCCAGTGAACAGCTTCAGTTTGTTGCAATGAATAGTGTCATCAAGTGGCTTGGTTCTTTCTATTAGACATTCTTGCACGAATCTCTGGAATTGGGCCTGACAAATCATGTGCACGTTTCGAAAAGTCTCCACTACTGCAGGGTCTGCAATCTCCTTGGTATCAAGGACAAACAAGTCCATGCTTTCTTCTTCGAACGGGTTGCCAAGCTCCTCAAACATGGTGACAAGGGAGTGCACATCGTTCACAAATGAGGCCTGGACACTTGGAGTTTGGTCATGGTGACGTGTGTCTACTTGTCTTCTAAAGTGCTGGTATGCATCTTGGAATTCTTCTACCATCCTGGCAACCTCTGGTCCTGCAACCATCCACCGTCGATGGGCGTTTGGGTTGCACATTGCACAAGCTGTGATTTGATGTGCTCATCTAGTACGTGCAACGTGTGCTGCTCTCAAAAAAGAATTGGCTGTCCCGGCTGATGCAATCTCTGTTTGTACCAGTGCTTGCACCCAGCCACTTCCCTTTAACCAGTCTCCCAGGGTCTTCAGGGCCGCCATCTCTATGAGCAGGCCGCCGAACAGGACCACAAACTTATCTTCTCCATACTTCTCTGGCCACTTCCACTGAATTTGTTTGGCCAAGGCATATAGTGGCTGATCAAAGGTGATGACTGGTGTCTGGCCAGCGTTTAGATGCTCAACTGCATTCTTTACCACATCCATCGAGTGCTTGATCACTGCCACGGTATGGGCACTGTCAAGGAATAGTGGAAGCAGGGCAGTGGGACAGATGACACGACCCACTGGTGGCTGCCGGTTAGCGTGGTATGCTGCCCAGGATGTATTTTCCACAGTCTCAGTATTGTCAGCGAGAGCCTGCCTTGCATGTTCTAGTCAGAGGTGTTCCTCATCAGCCTGTTGCTTAAAGTTGTCCCTGCAAAGAGACATCGCACTAGCAGCTGGAACAAAGGACTTCTTGATGCTGCTGGTGACAGGTGGCATGTCAGTGTAGTAACTTGGCAAGTGACCCACTGTCTTCAAGCCAGTGTTACCGGATCCTCCGACGATGCCAAAGCTTAGGTCCACTCCCTCGCCAGCGAAACTGGGGTGCTGCAGGAGGGAGATGGCGGTACCATGAAATGACTCCTTTGCTGTTGTTGCACTGGGGTTGGGATCTATATTGTCAGTGGCTGCAGTTGTAAACACGCTGCCTCACATCTTGGGAGGGCAGAAGACGTGCTCCCTGTGAAACTGTTGGCAGACAGTGTATCTCCCATTTCTGCCGCTAGATGAAGAATATGGTCATAGGAGATGCTTATGCCCAGGTTAGAAAGCCGGTCTACCAATTCCCTGTTGCGTGTCCGAGCGTGCAACATCAGCCCGATGTAAGTTGGAACCGGTGTCTCCTGTTTTGTGCTGTGTCTCACACTAACAAATGGAGGAGTGGTACCAATTGTCCTCCTGTGTTTGATGCTGTTGAACTTCAGAAGCTGGGCAATGGCTAATGCTGCAGGACTTCTAGAGTAAATCTGTGATGGCTCACTATCCATAATCTTGTCCTTGATGCTGGGACCCTCTAAAACCATGCTAACTAAGGTAAGCAGTAGAGATGGTACAGACTGTTTTTGTGACACATCTGTGAAGCCCGAAAAGGGTTTATGGTCAAGCATATGATGATGAACCATCTGTGCAGCAAATGCAAGGTGAAGTGCATCACTGTCTGTGTCCAGCTCACAGGCTTTGACCAGTGCAGCACAGAGGTCTTCATAAAAAGCCAGGAAAATATCACATCCCTTGTTCTGTGCACGCATGTCAGGAAAATGAGTCATGAGACGTTGCTTCAGTCTTGTAGTGTGCAGTCTTGCATTCCACCTAACTCCAAGCTGACATGTATAGGCGTGCAAGATCAGCAAGTTTGAAGACCAGTGCAGTGTTTTTATCCAGACATGTTTCCTCGATGTACATGACCAGTTCTACAAAGACTGTTCCTGAAATCATTTCATCCCTTTCGGAGCCTGTGGGTGCCTCAGTCTTGACCTTTCTTGCACAATTATGCAGTCCCACTATGCACTTTGTGTGGTATTTGGCTTCCAAGGCCACCATATCTCCTGGACTAAGGCGGGCCAGTAGTTCTGTGTCCTCAAGAAGAACTGCACAGGCACGTACCCAGCTGTCAATCTGTAACGTGGTTGCTTTATGGAGACCATCAGTGCCAGATAACTGTCCGCAGATGAAACACCGGGCATCTTGGACTGCTGTTTCACTACTGGATGTTTTCTGTGCTTGTGACCTGGTGCGTTTACGTGCAGCAGATACCTCATCGCTATTTGTCTTGAATTTTCTTTTTTCTGCTCTTTGAAACTTTGTGGTGTTGTACATGAGCTTGCATGTGTTATGGTACCTAGCATTGTTGGCAACCACAGCCTACTCAGTAAAATGTCCTTCATCTAGCCTTCCCAACTGAAGTGTTCGTGGTAGTTCTCTGAGCTCATCAAACTTGAGAAGGTTTTCTGCCAGTAATCTGTATCCACTCCCCATTTCTCTCCTTTTACACTGTGCTGGACATGTTAGTAGCTCTGGTGCGTCTTCCTGGCAGATAATGCAAAGGTTCCAATTTGTCGCTGTTGGGTGTCGAGAGGACGTTGATGGTTCTGGAAAACCAGGGCCAACCAGTTTGAAACTTCTCAACATCATCCTGTTTAACTAACAGCAACACCATCATTGATCAGCAACCACCACCTGCAATGAAGCAATTACATATATTTATATATATGTACACACACACACACACACACACACACACTTACTTTTTGGCTATAATTATATAGGATTTCCTAAAATAATCATATTTAGTCAAATACACATTTACTGCCGATGGCCATTTTGAAAGATGGCTGCCATGGCTGTCAGGGGGCAAAACTGTGATGGTTCAATATCCAGATTTGTTCGTAATATGTTCGTATACCTCTGTGGCAAATATCATGCTTTTATTACAAAGTGCACAATAGGCTTGCTATGCCGCCCCGCTATTATGATGTATTTGAAACAAATTTTATTAGTAGTTTTTGTATTTTTAGCAAGTCACTCTTCAAATTTCCTCTTTGCTTGCCTTTTGAAGGTCTTACATCAAACTTGCCAGTTTTCTTTATTTGGACTAGCTTTCCATTTTTTTAAAAAGATGTCTTTTTGGCTCTAGTCAGAGGGGAACTAAAAGGAGGAGTCTTGAGGACTGAAAGTCTGCAAGATGCATGAAGTCTATTTCAGAACACCATCCTGGAGGCCCAGATTAAATGTAATCCACAAATCAAAAAAGATACCAACAGGACCAAGTGTATGCCAGTGTAGCTAAAATGGTGAAGTTAAATGTACCTTATTTAGTAGGGATGGACTTTGGTATTTACTTTGCTTTATTTTTGTTTACTTTAGTATTTGTTCTGTTTCGTTTCTGTTTCATAGAAATCAATGGGAGCCTTTTTCCATAGAAGTCAATGGAAAAAAAAGCCATGGGGTTTCAGTGTCTACTAAATTCCAGTGAAGTGTACTTATCTGGCGCTGATTTGGGGGGGGGGG
>QEPC01014449.1:1926577-1976266 GCA_003113815.1 Sphenodon punctatus
CCGCGGCTGTGGAACTCCCTTCCGGAGGAAGCTCGCCTGGCCCCAAGCCTTTTAACATTTCGGCGGAACTGTAAGACCTGGCTGTTTGCCCAGGCCTTTGGGAGGGAGGGTGGGGAGGGATAATTTTAATCCCCCACCCATTTATTTATTTGTTTTTCTAGCCCTGTTTTATATGATGTGTTTTAGATGATGTATTTTATATTTATATTTTAAAGTGAATTTTAATATTTTATTATTGTTGCTAGCCGCCCCGAGCTGCATTGCAGGAGGGGGCGGGATATAAATCTGTAAAATAAAATAAATAAATAAATATTAATAGGACTGGCATGTTCTCACAAGATGCTCGAAAAATCTCAAAATGCACTCTGCACATGCACAAAATGGCCGTTGAGGCCATTTCTGCACATGCACAGCCCCCTGGTGGCCATTTTGCACATGTGCAGAGCGGTTTTTGAGGGTTCTCAAGATGGTATGTAAATGCACATCAACCAGTATTGGAAAGGCCTCATGCAAAGCGCAGGTGTGGCTACTGTGGAGAATTTATGGAAGCCTCCATGAGCAAATGCCTCTCAACTCTTGAAGATCTTGCCTATCTGGTTTTCCTCAGTTTAGGACGACATGAAGACCTCACTTCCAACAAATCAAAACCAGGACTGGGTTAAGGTTTATGGTGGGACCTCAGCTACACATAGCAGAGGAGGTAGTGTCAATGATGGTGGTACCACGAATCTGCATAACTGACTATTATATCTAGCTCCTGTTGAGGAAAAAAAACAAGATTTCAAGCTCTTTCCACTCAGCTGGCAAACTCCCTTTGTCTTTCCATCCAGCAGAATAGCCACTCCAACCACATAAGGCATCACCAATTCCTAGATTATTCCCTTCAGAATGCGCCCAAACTTGAAATATTGTGTGTAGTTCTGGTCAACTCCCCTCACTTCCATGCCATTGCAATGGGCACTTCATCCTGAAAAGGAAGCATTGGTGGTAATTATAATCTGTGGAAAGGTTTGGAGAAACAGCATCCCCTGTAGTAGATTTTCTTTGACTGTCCACCAGTGCAGTGTTTGAATTATGGAAGGGGTATGGTCATGTATTTGGTAAGTGGGTCCTGAGATAGTATGTAAATGCACGCCACATCACCACTTGGCCATTCGCCTGCAGATAATAGGCTGTAGTTGGTTTTAGCTGTACGTGTAATACTGTAAAGAGGACTTTCCAGAAGCAAGACAAACTGAAAGCCTCGATCGCTTATGAGTTCAAGAGGCCAGCCATGCAGTTTTACGACATGGCGGATAAAAAGAAGTGCTGTGCAGTGGGTCGTAGGAAGTCCTTTGCAGGCAATGAAGTGGGCCATTTTGGTAAAACAATCCACAACTACGCATACTGTTGTGTACCCCCATGAAGGGGGCAGTTTGATGATAAAAATCAATGCCTACTCATTGCCAGGGTCCTAAGGGCGGTTCGGAGAGTTGCAACAGGCCCCCCAGGGCCTGTCTGGGAGGCTTGGTACGGGCACATGTGGCACAACTATTGACATAGCGTTGTAGATCCTGGCTGAGGGACAGCCACCAGAAGGACCGTTGGATTCGTCGGCAGGTACGATCCCGTCCTGGGTGTCCTGCTAACGAAGCGTCATGATGTGCCCATACGACATGCGAATAGCATGAAGGGGGGGGACGACTAGGAGACCGTGTCTCTTTAGTAGCCCTTTGTCTTCCATGTATGACGGGTCATTGGCCGGAAGCAGCTCCTGGGCTGTTGCTCTTGCAAGGCGTTCCTGGGACACATAGGTAGTAGAGAAAATCTTATGTTCTAGAATGGGACCTTGCCAAGTCTTCTCCTCGCAGCCTCCTTCATGGTACTGTGATAGAGCGCCTGCTAAAACATTGAGCTTGCCAGGGCGATAACAAATCACAAAGGAAAAGTGCGCAAAAAAGAGGGCCCAGCAGGCATGCCTAGCATTTGTAATTTGTGCAGTCTGTAGGTAGGTGAGGTTCTTGTGATCCATAACGACAGTAACTGGATACCTTGCACCTTCTAGGTAGCGTCGCCACGTCTCCGTTACTATGTAAATTATCTCCAGGACGACTGATACACCTGGTTGCCACTAGCTGAGTTCCCACATAACAATGCTCCAAACGCCTCTCTTGGCAAGTCTCCCTTTTATATTACCTATGGTTTTCATCCACAGATCGGCGCTCCTGCCATCCCTGCAGTCCAAGTGCCCACAGCAGGGAGTCTCATCCATGATACTTGGCATGCCCAAGCACTCGCCAAGGCCAGCGTAGCTCAATTCCAGCAACGCTGTAAGGAAAATGCAGACAAACATCAACGGCAAGCACCACCCCTCCAACCTGGGGACTACATATGGATAGACAGACGACACTATGCATCCAGGCGCCCCTACAAAAAACTTGATAAATTCTTCGGGCCATACCCCATCGACAAACAACTCAATGATATTACTTTTAAGGTATGCCTGCCTCCACACATCCAAATCCACCCAACATTCCACATCTCCCTCCTGAAAAAGGCAGACGCCAAGGACTGTCCCTCTACCACGCCTCCGAACCCTGCTCTGTTGCCTACCGACAATCTGAACTATAAGGTGAAGGCCATCCTTGATTCAAAACTTTGTCACAAATGCCTTCACTACCTTACTGACTGGACGGGTTTCAATCCTGATGACCGTTCTTGGGAACCCGCAACGCATGTCACGGCCCCTCATCTCGTACGCTTGTTTCATCACCGACGCCCTGAGAAGCCTGGTCCAGCAGGCTCGCAGGGGGGTACTGTAAGACCTCCATGGGTGGGGGCTCCAACGTCGGAGGACTCCGGCTTGCCAAGGGGCTCGCTCCCTGGCTCATCCCCCTGCCGCAGCTCCCCCAGCACTTCCACCAGGCACGTCGCAGAGTCCGGAGGTTGCCTGGGCAACGCTACGGCAGGACATTGCTGCAGGGCTTTCCCCCGCAGTTACGCAAAACGCGAGGGCGGGGCCAACACCACTGCACCACTCCTTGCGGCTGCGGGCACGTCGGGAGGGCATGGCAGATGCTATAAACACCAGCACTGTGAGGCACACAGCGCCGGCGATCAGAATAGACTGGCCCCCTACTGAGAGCTAAGTGCAATTGTTATATTGAATCTTGTCCTTGTTGTCCTGCTGTGTTCCTCCCCTTCCCTTGTCAGCGGGTGGAGTTTGTTTCTCGTGTTCTGAAGTAGAGTTGTCTGGTGAGTGTCCTAACCCCTAGTGTATTTCCGCTTAGAGTGAGTGAGTGCAAGAACGAGTGAGCAAATGTGTGTCCGTCTCCCCCCCTGTGGGTTCCTACCCGTTCCCAGTCAGTGTGCCAGACCTCCTACCTTCCCCACAGAGCCTAGCCCCTTGTCCTTCCTATTCTCACTGTCGGCACCAATTTTCCCATCCCCTGTGGTACGCATCAAGTTTGTATAGGGGGTGGGAGGCAAGAGGAAACACTCCAGTGCAATCTGCTCAGCGTCCAATGATGATAGAGGCCTAATATCTTGCAGATTTCAGGGCTGCCACTCTATCGTGATGGGCCTTTTTACCCAGCAAGCCGTCTCTGAGCACTGTATGGAGTTAGCCTCACCTCAAGAAGTCTATCTAAGGTTCCCTTCCTTGTTTGGATCTCTGCCTGTCCTTTCCTCTGTGTCCTTCCCCCTTCCCCATGACAGCGGGGCGAACAGCTGCCTGCTATGCAACACCGCCTCAGAAAAATTCCAAGGACATGTCGCAGAGCAGCATTACCCCAGCTAGGGTAAGGCTGTCCAGGGCAGAGCAACCCATGTGGCCAGCCCCCTTCTTCCCAATGTACAGCAAGCTCCACAGCAGAGCTGTATGCGACACATGCGGCCATGTCATAGCCGGGGATGGGCTTTAGGTCTAACTGTGGGCGGGAAGGGGCAGGGCTGGGTGTGCACTCGTATAGCCAGCACTGCAGCCCTCCCCAGTCATGGCAGCAGCTCTGACAAGGGCCAACCCGCCCTGTTTCCCCAAAACCATCTGGCCGGCTCCCCGAGCTTGCCCCGCTGTGTAGCAGCACCAACTGCCCACCATGAAACAGCACAGGGATCCAGATGCTACTGCTCATGTAGAGCTGTCCAGTAACACACAATACATCACCAGCCTTCTCTGGTAGATGCATTATGTGGCAGCCAGCTGCCCATCCCAGGGTAAAACTAGGAAAACATCTGGCATCTGCCAGCCATACAATCCACTGCATCGCAGGGTAAGTTGCCCAATGTGCGGTAACACTGTCCAAAGTGGGATAACGTCTTGTGTGGTCTCACCCAATAAGGCTGACCTAAAATACGCTCCCATAATACAATAATAGCTGAAGCAGAATTATTAATTTTTTATTAAAAACTAATTGAATTGTTAGGTGGAAACTGTGGCGAGGGGAGCATTTTGCCAATTATTATTATTATTATTATTATTAAACATTTATAAAGCGCCAGTAACAACCTGGCGCTGTACAGAACATATAATCAGCTGCGGTCCCTACCTGTGGCTTACAATCTAAAAGACAAGGAGGGGGAGACAAGGAGAGGGGACAGCGGGAGAGACATGGGAGAAGACAAACAAACATTCAGGCGGATGCGAAGTCTCAGGTGCGTGTACTTGGCTTGGTTACAAGGTGGTCGGTAGCAGCAGTCAGCAGAGGAGGGCTGACAGTAAGAGCAAGGGGAAAGACTAGAGGGCATTGGGAAAGGCAGCATGGAAAAGGTGGGTCTTGAGGAGGGATTTGAAGGAGCGGAGGGAGGAGGCGAGGCGGACGTCGGCAGGGAGGGAGTTCCAGGCATGCGGGGCAGCGAGGGAGAAGGGACGAAGGCGGTTGGGCGAGCAGGAGAAGCGAGGGAGAGCGAGGGAGGGGACAGCGGAAGAGCGGAGAGCGCGCGCAGGAGCGCGTAGGGCGATTAGGTCCGAGAGGTAAGGGGGAGCTTGGTCATGGAGCGATTTGAACGTGAAAACCAGGAGTTTGAACAGGATACGTTCAGGAAGGGGGAGCCAGTGAAGGGAGAGGAGGAGAGGCGTCACATGGTCGAAGCGACGGGCAGAGTGAATGACCTTGGCGGCAGAGTTTTGGATCGCCACAAGGGGGGACAGGTGGGAGCGAGGGAGGCCAGCAAGGAGGAGGTTGCAGTAGTCGAGGCGAGAGATAACCATGGCATGAACAAGGATTTTGGCCGAGGAGACAGATAGAAAGGGGCGAATGCGGGCAATGTTGAGGAGAGCGAATCGGCAGGATTTGGCCACAGAGTCAATGTAAGGTTTAAAGGAGAGGTGCGTGTCAAAAATGAAGCCCAAGCTGCGGGCACGGAGAACAGGACGGATGGTGACCCCATCAATGCAGACGGTCAGGTCAGAGGGAGAGGAGGGGGAGGGAGGAAAAATGAGGAGTTCAGTCTTGGCCATGTTCAGTTTGAGTTGGCGTCGGGACATCCAGGCGGAGATATCAGAGAGGCAGTCGACGAGGCGTGAGCGGACAGAGGAGGAGAGAGAGGGGGTAGAGAGATAGAGTTGGGTGTCATCAGCATAGAGATGGTATTGGAACCCGTGGGAGGCAATAATTTCACCAAGGGACCGGGTGTAGATAGAGAAGAGGAGAGGGCCAAGGACAGAACCTTGGGGAACCCCAACCGAGAGGGGAAGGGAGGGGGAGGTCGACTCGGGGAGGGAGACATTAAAGGAGCGGTCAGAGAGGTAGGAGGAGAACCAGTCAAAGACAGAGCCACGGAAGCCCAAAGAGTAAAGGGAGTCCAAGAGGAGCGAGTGGTCGACAGTGTCAAAGGCGGCAGAGAGGTCAAGGAGGACAAGAACGGAGTAGTGGCGCTTCGATTTAGCGACAAGTAGATCATTGGTGATCTTGGCCAGGGCAGTTTCAGTAGAGTGGAGGGGGCGGAAGCCGGACTGGAGAGGGTCGAGGGAGGAGTTGGCAGAGAGGAGGTTCAGGCAGCGGGAGTAGACGACACGTTCCAGGAGCTTCGAAGCAAAGGGAAGGAGGGAGACCGGCCGGTAACTAGAGGGATCGAAAGGGTCCAGGGTAGGCTTTTTGAGGATGGGGGAGACAGTGGCATGTTTGAAGGCAGAGGGGAAGGAGCCTGTGGAAAGGGAGAGATTGACAACATGCAGAAGGGGGGGAGCGACAGTGGGAGCAATAGAGGTCAGGAGGCGGGAGGGGATCGGGTCAAGGGGGCAGGTGGAGGGGTTGGATGAAGAGAGAAGAGCAGAGATTTCCTGGAGAGAGGCAGGAGGGAAGGATGCGAGGAGGGAGGGGGGCGGGGGAGGGGGCGGGAGGGGAGCGGGGGGCGGAGGGGGGCGGGAGGCAATATCCCGACGGATCTTGTCAATCTTGGAGGTGAAGAACGACGCAAGATCCCGAGCAGCAAGGGAAGAGGGCGGGGGAGGGCAGGGGGGTTTGAGAAGGGAGTCGAAAGTAGAGAAAAGGCGGCGAGGGTCGCGGGAGAAAGATTCGATCCTAGAGGCATAATAGCGCTGCCTAGCTAGGGAGATAGCCGAGGAGAGGGAGGAGAGGGAGAATTTGTAATGGAGGAAGTCAGGGAGGGAGCGGGATTTGCGCCAGAGGCGTTCGGCAGCCCGGGCGCAGGAGCGGAGGTAGCGGATGGCAGGGGTAAGCCAGGGGCGGGGGTCGAGGGGGCGGACGGGGCGAGCAGAGGGGGGGGCAAGAGAGTCAAGGGTCGAGGAGAGAGAAGCGTTGAGAGCAGAGACAGCAGAGTCAGGGGAGGAGGAGGCGAAAACGGGGGGGAGAAGGGGGGAAAGATGTGCGGCAAACTCCGAGGGAGTAAGGGCCTGCATATTGCGGAAGGGGCGCATAGAGGGGGAGGCGGAGGGGGGTCGGTGGGAAAGGCTGAAGGAGCCGAGGAAGTGATCAGAACTAGGGAAGGGGTCAAAGGAGAGGTCAGTTAGAGAACAGTTTCGAGTGAAGACGAGGTCGAGGGAATGGCCGTCAGTATGAGTGGGGGAGTCGGTCCAGAGTCGGAGATTAAAGGAGGAAGCGAGAGAGAGAAAGCGGGAAACAGAGGGGGCGGAGGGCGTGTCAACGTGAATGTTGAAATCACCAAGGATAAGAGTGGGGATATCATCGGAGAGGAAGAAGGTGAGCCAGGATTCAAAGTCCGGGAGGAAAGAGGAGAGGGAACCCGGGGGGCGGTAGATGACAGCAACCCGAAGGTGTAGAGGGGAGTATAAGCGCACAGAGTGGGCCTCAAAGGAAGGGAAGGAGGAGGAGGGGGGAGGGGAGAGGGTTTTGAATTGGCAGTGCTTAGCAAGGAGTAAGCCCACACCACCACCCAGGCCCTCAGGGCGGGGGCGGTGAGAGAACGACAGGCCCCCGGAGCATAGAGCGGCCGGGGTAACAGAGTTGGAGGGCGTGATCCAATTACATCTGGTGCGACGGCTGCGGCCGTATGTATCACGCTCGGATCTGGCCACCATCATCCATGCTTTCATTACCTCTCAACTGGACTACTGTAACGCGCTCTACGTGGGGCTACCCTTGATGATGGTCCGGAGGCTGCAGCTGGTGCAGAATGTGGTGGCTCATCTCCTAACGGGGACGGGCTGCAGCGAGCACATTACACCTGTGCTCCGTACTCTGCACTGGCTGCCTATTATCTTCCGGGCCCAATTCAAGCTGTTGGTTATGACCTATAAAGCCCTAAATGGCTTGGGTCCTGCTTACCTGCAAAACCGCCTCAGGCCCCGGGTCATTTTGAGGCTCTTGCGGTCAGCCGGGGGCGCCCGACTCCAAGTCCCCTGGGTATGCTGGGTGGCGACGGCAGAGAGGGCGTTCTCAGTAACCGCACCTCGGTTGTGGAACTCCCTCCCGTTGGAGGCCCGTCTGTCCCCAGACCTCCCCTCTTTCCGAAGATGTTGTAAGACCTGATTGTTCCGCCGGGTCTTCGGGAGGGGGCGTTATTTTGCCTTAACTGCTGCCAAATTTTATGATGTATATTTTATGTATTTTAGATGGTTTTATTGATTATTGTTTTTATGTTGTGCGCCGCTTCGAGCTGCCAGTGTGCAGGATGATGCTAGATACAAATTTTTGTATAAATATTAAATGTAAGCTCAAGATAGTGATGATTTGCATCATTTGACTTCTGCCTTGTTATGCAGCAAAATGTTGTGAGAAGATGCCTTATATAGCCAGCACCGTATTTATTTATTTATTAAAACATTTGATATCCCATCCCTCCTGCCAAAGGCAGCTCGGGGCAGCTTACAATATATAAAAATATAAAAATGCATATATAAAAATACACAAACATAAAACATCTAAAAAGGGGGAAGAAAAATAAGGGGGGGAAGCATAAGTTGAGGAAGGGGGGGAAATACCCCACCCATACCACCCCCCATTAAAAACAAACAAGCCACCTTCACCCATCTCCCTCGCCAGAGGCCTGGCGGAACAGCTAGGTCTTGCACTGATGTCGATATAGGCAATGAATGAGGATCCCTGTAAATCACGCACTGAGGGGCCTAGCCCTTTGAACTGTGCAGTGACAGGACCACACCCAAGTCATGTCCTTTTGCACACTACCGTGTTTCTTCCCCCCTGCAGGCACAGGAATGAAGAACTGTGCCTGGTACTCTATGGTGCTGGGAGAAACAAAGGAGGTGGCTCATTATCCCACACTGGGCAACCTTGGCCCAGGTTAGGCAACAGTAACACATGATGCATCACCAGACTTCTCCAGCAGACGCATCATGCAGCAGCCCGCTACAGAGCAGAGCTGGGCAAACATCTGGCGTCAACCGGTCATACGATCTGTTGCATCACAGAGTAAGGCTGCCCAGTGTAGGGTAATGCTGCCCAAAGCGGGATAACATCTCATATGGCCTCACCCAATGTTTTTGAGTTGGGGTGGCTGGTGGGGGAGGGATAGTGGGGCTCTGCCCTGCCTCCCCCTCATTCCTCTCACCTCTGCCTGACTAGCTGAGCTGACAACTGCCGCATCATGATGCCTGCGCACGTACAAAGCCATCTCATCATTCTCATCGTAACCAAGCCAAGTACGTGCACTTGAGACCTCGCATCTTCATGAATGTTAGACCCCTTGTCTCTCCCTCTGTTCTCCTTCCTATGTCTCTCCCCCAGCTCCTGTCTCTCAGATTGTAAGCCCTAGGGGCAGGGACCTTGTCTATTTTATTACTTTGTAAAGTGCCAGGTACACTGCTGGCGCTATATAAATGTTTGTTAATAATAATAATAATAATAATCTCAGCTGTGAGTGCGAGAGAAGGAGGGAGAGAGGTAGATCAGGGCTACGTGTTGCTTTTACTGTACAAGCTGCCAGGGCATCTTCCTCAGCTGCCCTGGGGACATTTGCGAAGAAAGGCAAGGGGAGGTGGGGAGCTCCCTGCAATTCTTAATGATGGAAGCCCCCAATCAGCACTGCCTCTGGGTGGTGAGCCGTACAGCCCAGAAGCCAAAAGCAGTACAACATAGCTGAGGGGAAGGGAAGGAGGTGTAGTATCTTCCTGTCCGCTGCTAAAAGCCTCTTCTCCCCAGAGAACCAAGATGACTACGCCCAACCCTCTGTTTCTGCCTCTCCCTGGCTTCCCTAAGTCCCTTCCTTCCTTCCATCTACCACCCACTCCATTTCTACACCTCCATTGCTTCCCTTTCTTCCACCACCACCACCCCAGTTGGCCATTTCTACTGCTCCCTGGCTTCTCTTCCTTCCACCACTGCCCCTCTGTTTCTACTAGGGTAGCCATACCTCCCCTTTAAGAGAGGATGCTTATGAAAAATACATGATGCAAGGCTAGGGTGGCCATTGACGCATTGGCAGAAAAGAGGACAAACATTTGCATGAAATTTACATATGCTATTTTATACTAATTTATGCAGATTTGTGGGGCAGAGGGCAGGGCCAAAAGTGGGCAGAGCCAACCCAACTGTTAAGCCAGTGGTGTGGCTTAACCCAGCAGCAAAGAGTTCCCAGAGTTAGCACTGGAGGGAGATTACATTAAACCCTGTGAACTCCTTGCTGCTGCATGAAGCCCTGCCACTTGGGGACAGAGAACCCTCTTACTAAGGTCCCATCCAAGGCCTCTCTCCCACTAGTCCCATTTCTCCCTAGCAGTGTGAAAAAATAGAGTCCAGGCTCACTGTGAGGAAAAACTGATGTTTTCAGTGTCTCATCAAGCCGGTAATAACTACCAGTGAGCCCCTACCATTTCAACCAACTTTTATTTTTCTATTTGTCTTTTGGTTGTGTTTCCTTTTTTATAGGGAACACCACCAAAGTCAACCTCAGAAATCTTTGAACAACATTGCCCATAAGAACATTGGGGATAACACACCCAGGTCACCCTGTAAACCCTTTGAACAAGTTTGCACATAGTACTGTGGGTAACACACCCACATCACTCTGAGAAGCCTTTGAACAACAGTGCACATAAGAATATTGGGGATAACACACTCAAGTTACCCTGAAAAACCTTTGAACAAGTTTGCACATAAAAACATTGGGGATAACACACCCATATCATCCTTAGAAACCTTTGAACAACAATTCTCTCTCCCGCCGCCCCCATACACACAGATTCTCTCACTTACAGAGACTGTCACACACACACAAAAATTCTCTCTCACACACAGATTCTCAGACACTCTCTCCCCCTCACACACTTAGATTCTCTCTCACACACACACTCTCTCTCTGTGTCACTCACACACACACACACGTCTTCGAGTGGCTCCAACCATTCTCACGACACCCAGCACCATGGTGAGAATGATTAGAGATATCGGAAAGAACCTTGTTTACAAGGGAGAGAACTTCTGCTCCACATGAGGTCGGGACGGTGATGCCGCTGCGGGGATCCCATCCGACCAGGACTCAGGAGAGGTAGGTAGGAGCCACCCAGGGCACTCTGGCAGGCAGGTGGAGGGGGCAGTGGAAGGTCCTCCCCTCCACCTCCTACCCAGGCTGCTTCTCAGGGTGGGGGGAGGGTGGGGGTCCCCTAGCCAGCAGCCCCAAGCAGCAGGGCACCCTGGCAGGCAGGTGGAGGGGACAATGGAAGTTCCTACCCCTCCACCCCCCACCCAGGCTGCTTCTGAGGGCAGGGCAGGGGACCCACAGCCAGCAGTCCCAAGCTACCTCAGGGGGCCCAGACTCTTTTATTTACTCACAGTCAGACGATCCGATTCACAACCGACACCAGGCCAACACTGGCAGGCAGCAGCCCAACCCACTCGGGCAGCGAGCAGCCGGAGATGGAATCCCATTCCCTGAGCGGCTCACTCTTTCTGTGCTTGCGGGGAGGGAGAGCTGCAGCAGGTCAGAGAGCAGCGAGGAGATGAGACGGAGCGCAGCACAGACTGAACTTGATGTCAGTTCAGTCACATGCTGCACCAAAAGCCCGCCAGCTGGCCACAGCTGCGCTCTCTGCACTTCCGCTCTGGGCAGAAGTGCAGAGAGCGCAGCTGCGGCCAGCTGGCGGGCTTTTGGCGCAGCATGTGACTGAACTGGCATCAAATTCAGTCTGTGCTGCGCTCCGTCTCGGCTCCCTGCTACTCTGGGCGGAAGTGCAAAGAGTGCAGCTGCGGCCAGGCGACAGCGAGACTCGGTGATGGAAGGGGAAATCTGGACACTTCAATGGTCCGGTTCCCCTTCCATTCCAGACAGCTGGAGCTGTCAGGAAAACTGGGCGGTCTGGGAAAATTCCGGACCCCTGGTTACCCTATGCAGGGCTGCACTGGAACCAATGCAGTTCTGCAACATGCATTTTTCATAAGCATCCTCTTTTAAAGGGGAGGTATGGCCACCTTAGTTTCTGCCCCTCCCTGGCTTCTCTTTCCTCCAACCACCCAAACCCATTCCTACCCTTCCCTGGATTCCCTTCCATTTAGCCCTGACCCTCCATTCACTCCCCACCCACTGCTTCTACCTCTTCCCTGCCCTCCCCACTGCCCGAACGTCCACCAGCTGCCACTGTTTATAACCTTGTTAAGTCACAAGACAGCAGACCTTAAAAGTCACATTTATCTGTCTTTTTAATATCAGTTCCAAACCAGTTTTAGCATTTACTATTTCAAGAGCAAGTCACTTAGTGCTTGAAATCAATTCAGTATTCCATCTTTCAGATGGTACAAATCATTATTAATCGCCAATTCTAGTGGTCTGTAATATATCAGCTACTAAAAATCACAAGAATTTTAGTGGTGGGGAACTTTGTTTGAAACAAGACTACTCATAGTAATGTAAGGATTAACACTTCATGATCTTCCAAACTTCCAGCACTAGAAACTTATTCTTTTATTTTTCCAATGCTACAAACCATCTAAGTCTAGCAGTCATGACAAAGCACAGCTTTATTATATAGACATTATTAGGAAGACAGCCCAGATCATGGATCTGTGTCGTGAATCTATCCCCTATTCATGTGTGTGCGCTCTCTCATCTCTGTTCCCTTACCCAGAGCTCATAATAGTAATAATTATTATTTATATAGTGTCCGGAACGTGCTGGAGGCTTAACAGTTGTGACTGAAACAGATCCCTATCCCTAGGAACTTGCAGCCTAGAGTTCCTAGACTTCCTGTACACTCCTTCTCTCGCCCCCAAATCCTCTCATAACCATCTCTAAATACTATTTTAAAGATCAATACTGTCTAGAATGGACAAAGGGAACAGGTGAGACAAGGAGGGGGAAAGTTCCAGGAGCAGACAACAGCATGGGCAAAGACAGTTTAAGGAGCAGAAGAGCACAGAGGGTAAGGATATAGGGTGAGGAGAAGCAAACTTCCCAAGTAGAACATAACATGAAAGGAGGGCAGAAAGATAGGGAGATGCAAGGCCATGAAGAGACCTGAAGGTGAAGACAAGATGTTTGTGCTGAATGTGAAAGGGCAAAAGGAGCAGAGAAAGAGTTGAACATAATCAAAGCAACCAGTGAGGTGGGTGGTGTTGGCAGAAAAGCATTGAAAAGAAGTGAGAAGATCAAGGCGAAAGCAGGGAAGGCCAGTTAGAAAGAGATTTCAGTAGTCAAGGCAAAAAGATGATGAGAGCTTCAGTAAGAGAGCAGGGTTTCCCTCCAGTGGCAGCTGGTGGGTTCTAAGCCTGGTGGGGCGGTGGGCAGGATCAGCAGTGGGTGGGACCAGGCCAATGGTAGGCATTTTTAAAATTAGTTTGCAATTTTACACCTCAGTTTCTCATCTGTTAAAAAAAAAAGGCTGTAAAAATGGGAGTGTGTGTCTGTTCATCTGGGGCGGTGACAGCATTATTTCACACTTGCATGATCAATCAGCTAGAACATGCACACAAGAATAGGGAACAGCTCCAAGGCACAGATCCATGATCTGGACCCTCTTCTTCCTGCTTGCACTTGGCTCCAGCGTGTGTGCAACTCTCAAGAGCTTGTACTAATTTTTCAATTGTTCCCTAGGAGGGAAAAGGGTTTTCCCACCTCTGATACAGCACTTTCAGTATCCTTCCTACAAGATTCCAGACCAACTAACAAGAGAAAAAAATACATCCAAAAATCCTTAAGATCAATTCCCAGTAGCATCAGATTGCTTATAGAGTGGGTAAAATTCAAAGGGGACAAAATTCAAAGTGGCTAACACTAAAAATCACACAAGGCTGTGTGCCAACTGCAAAGCACATTTTTCTGAAGCACTCACACTGCAGCAGAAAGATTGTCACCAAATAAATCCTTTGGAAAAGATTCTATTATCTGTAATTTTTCCCCACTATACGAGTCCACTAAAATATCCCAATCAAGTTAAACAGTAAAGTTCAACAAAACATTTCTCAAGTATCAGATCACTCAAGAAAAAGGACACAATTCCAAGGGGCTATCACACCACTATTTCCTCCTTTCAGAAACAATGTAAGACAATATAAGGTCACGTGAAAAGTAGTTTTTTAATTGTTCACACTGCTGCAAAAAGTCTGACCTCCTACTCCAAAGGTTCCACGCTTTAGGTTCTCATCCAACACATCCTGCTCCTCTGTAGTACCTGTAGGATAAGAACTGTAAGATTTACTTATCTCTAATTATGCCACACTCATCCCTACAAAAATAGAGGCAAGAGGTCCATGACAGACTACCCTGTAAGACTGGGACCTCCTGTACACTCCTTCTCTCACCCCAAAATCCTTTTATAACCTTCTCTAAATACTGTAAGATCAAGTAATGGCATCAAAAGGGAAAAATCAACCACATGAGCCAACTTAAAAGAAGCCAAAATAATATACAAACAATTCAAATAAGATTTTTTTTAAAAAACATAAAAATGTAAAAGATATAATATCCAAAAATATTCAGTCAACACACAAAATATCCAACCCCCCCAAAAAAATTAAAAACATCCAAAAATATCCTAAAAATATCCAATCAACCAAATATTAAAAAACTAAACAATAAGTTCAAAATATTTTTAAATTTATTTTTTTTAAATCACTCAGGGAAGAGGAAGGAACAAGCCAAGGGAAAAAAATATATCTTTAAGTAATGAAATAAAAATCATACAAAATAATATAAAAATAGAAACACAAATTTAAAAATTCTTATTCACCCAAAGTGGAGACATTATTATTATTTCATTATTTCAAAACATTTATATCCCGCCCCTCCTGCAAAGCAGCCCGGGGCGGCTCACAACACAATTAAAAACAATAAAATACATAAAATTCAATAAAAACAACATATATTTCATATAAAAATATAAATATAAACAGGGCTTAGCAAAAAAAAGGGGTAGGGGATTAAAAAGACCCTCCCTACCCTCCCCCAAAGGCCTGGGCAAACAGCCATTCAGACCGCTATCTGCTGCAGCAGTCTCTAAACTGGCTCGGACCAGTTCCAGGCCACTGGAGTGCTGTATCTTCTGGCTCCCTACTCCTTCCTCTCCTAAAGAAAGGAGGTGTGAAGAGAGCCATGTAGAAATTGGGGGTGGGGTACTTAAGGAGTGTGCTCAGAAAGAGGGAAGCCCAGATCATGGATCTGTGTCGTGAATCTATCCCCTATCCTCGTGTGCGTACCCTCATCTCCGTTCCCTTACTCAGAGTGAAGTCTTTAATTGCTTGGGGATACAAAGTGGATCCAGGGGGCAGATCCAGAACCTGGAAAGAGGCCAAATAAAAACTAGCCATGTGCCGCGTTTGGCCTTCAGGTCCAAGGCTTCCTACCCCTGGACTAGAGTCTTACCAATGGGAGCAGTAAGGAAGGACTGAATTTTAGTGATGTTATGCAGGGAGAAACGATAGGCCTTAGCAACAGACTGAATAAGAGGCGTAAAGGCAAGGAAGGAGTCAAAGATGAACCCTAGGCTAGGCGATGGGCTGGATGGTGGTGCACTTAACGAAGACAGCGTGAAGAGGGAGACTACTTTGGGGTGGGGGATGAGGAGTTCACCGTCTTAGACATATTGAGCTTGAGTTTCTGGTGAGGTGTTCAAGCAGAAATGTCAGAGACAGTAAGTAAGGGTGGGAGTAGAAAAAGATTCTGACTTGAGAGACAGGGTGGGAGTGCAAAGAGAGAGTTCATAGAATCATAGAGTTGGAACTCAGAGGTCATCTAGTCCAACCTCCTGCTCAATGCAAGAAATCTGCAGCTACAGCATCCCCGACAGATAGCTGTCTAGAATCTGTTTGAAAACTTCCAGTGAAGGACAGCCCACCACCTCCCTAGGCAATTTGTTTCACTGTCAAATAGCTCTTACCATTAGGGAGTTCTTCCTGATGTTTAACTGAAACCTGCTTTCTTGTCAAATGAGCCTCTAATTTCTAGTCTTCCTTTCAGGGGCAAAAGAGAACAAGTTTTTGTCATCTTCTCTGTGACAGCCCTTCAGATAGTGGAAAACCGCTATCATGTCTCCCCTTAGTCTTCTCTTCTCTAGGCTAAGTATACACAGCTCCTTCAACCTTTCCTCAGAGGACTTGGTTTCCAGAGCCCTGACCATCTTTGTCACCCTCCTCTGAACCAATTCCAATTTGTCAATGTCCTTCTTAAAGTGCGGTGCCAAGAACTGGATGCAATACTCCAGATGAGGTCTGACCAGTGCAGAATAGAGTTGGGTGTCATCAGCATACAAGTAGTCCCAGCAGGTGATCCATTCTATCTTCTGCACCTGGGCTCATTTCCACCTAGCTATGCCCTTGCTTGTATTGTAATGTTCTTCTGAATTAGAGTCATGTTATAGATTAGGTTTCTTGGAAGTTTAACGCTTTTAACTTTGGGGTAGCACCCTTTTTATGAACATTTATAACAAATAAGCTACCAAAAGGTCTCCCCTATTGTTCTCTAAATGTAATAAAAACCTATTGGGAATTGGAAGGGGTGACAAGATATATAATATTTTATTTATTATTTAAACAATTTTTTACCCCACTCCCATCCTGCCGCAGGCAGCTCAGGGCAGCAAACATAAGAAATAAAACAACCACATATAAAACCAGCTAAAATCAACATGAATAAATACAGTAAATAATGGGGGAAGTAAAACAAAGCAAAAACAAAAAGACCCCACCCTAACCCACCCCCCAACCTTTACCCATCTCCCTCACCAAAAGCCTGGCGGAACAGCCAGGTCTTACACATTCGTCGAAAGGAGGAGAGCTCCATGACTACCCAGACCTCTGCTGAAAGGGAGTTCCACAGCCTTGGTGCAGACACCAAGAACTCCCTCTCCATAGTTGTCTCTGAGCAACTTGGGAGACTTCGAGAAGGCCAAATAAATATATATTATATATATCACACACACATACACATAAATGTAAATACACACACACAGTTTGTAATAAGATATAGATGCATTAATTCAAAATAGCGTGGGGATATCTTTTATTGGACCAATAAAAGATATTTTTGTTGGTTCAAAAAAAGATATCACCACACTATTTTTATTGGACCAATAAAAGATTGCCGCACTGCCGCATGCCTGCACATGCGTACTGTTGGCCCCTCGCACGCCACGTGTACTCCGCGCAGCAGTCTGTGGGGCATGAGATCAGCCCCATTGACTTTATCAGGACATCAAATTTCAGTCATGTTAACTAGGTAAGACACATTCGGTGCTGAACCTTTTCAAATGTGGAACAGAGACCATGCTTCCTGAATCAGTGGAAGACATTACACTTCATTCCAGCCCAATCTCAGAGATGACGCACTTCTTAAATGCCCCCAATGTGAAACAGAATCTTAAAAACACTATGCAACCTGAAGCATTCTGTTTCTACAAGAAAAAAGTAAACAATTTCCCCTCAATATTTTATCTAGGGTTGCACCGAATAGGCCATCCATGTACTTGGCTCAAGTTCCGAAGTTCTGACTACCTGGTCCGGGTACTTGGCCGAACTTCAGAACTTTGTCTGAGGACCGGGAATTCGGAACTCCAGACCTCAAAAATCCCCAGAACTTAGAACTTCTGAACGCTTTCCTTTAAAAATTTTAAATTGCACCCACTTTAAAATCAGTATGCTAAGCAGTACTCAGAAAAGCAAGCTAACAAGAGTGAGACAATCACTCAAGAAAACAAACCTACAAAAGTGCAACTGTGGACAGAAAGCCAAAAAAAAGCCAGCAGTATCCACAGCATGGCCCACCATCAGCAGTGCACCTACTTTAAAATCTTGGAACAATCGCTCAAGAAGACAAATCCACAGAAGTGCAACTGTGGACGGAAATCCAAAACAAAAACCAGCAGTAGCGTACCCACAAGCATGGCTCACCATCAGCAGTGCACCCACTTTAAAATGGTTATGCCAACTAAGCAGTGCCCAGAAAAACAGGCTACCAAAAGCGGGACAATCGCTCAAAGAGACCAACCCACAAAACTGCAACTGAAGGCAGAAATTCAAAACAAAAACCATCACCACCAGCAGCACACCCACGTTAAAATAATTATGCCAACCAAGCAGGGCCCAGAAAAGCAGGCCAGCAGGAGTGGGACAATCGCTCAAGAAGACAAACCCACAAAAGTGCACCTGCAGGCAGAAATAAAATAAAAAAGCCAGCCCAGCAGACATAACACCCACAAGAAAGAAGCCAGACATTCTCTCTCTCACACACACACACACACACACCCTCCATTGTGCCTGCCCAGTGCCCACCTATGCAAGACAAGCCCCTTCCCCACACACCATATTATTTTAACCAGAAAAAAAGTATATCTCCCCTGTGTCCCAGTGGTCAGTCACATCTTGGTAAAGTTGAACCCACAAAGTACAGACACAGTGCCCACAAAAACCACAGCAAAAGTGAGACCTCTCCAGCCTCTAGGGTGCTGCCAACTTGCCAACAGGCATTGCAAGCAGCGGCAGCACCCAAACCTTAAGTATATTTGGCACTGGTGGCAACCTCCGGCATATGGACAGGACAGGACAGGACAGGGGAAGTGGAGCTAGGCATATCCCTCTGGCCACCATGGTGCCAAGCAGTGCAAGCAGCAGGGGCACCCGCTTATTTTTAAGAAGCATGGCATTGGTGTGGCACTGGTAACATTTATAGTCCAGGCCAGGGAAAGTGGAGAAGGCAGAGATCCATCTGGCCTCCATGGTGCCAAGCAACAGGCAGCAGCAGTGTGGCATCCAGTTATTTTTTTAAAAAATTATGGCATGGTGGAAACAACTAACTCCTGCCCCTTAGCATTGCCCCTATGGAAAGGACAGGACAAACTAGGACAGGCACCCCTCCCCCTGCCTCAAGCTAATAACTTACTGTTCAGCACGGTTGAACACACAAGACAAATTTAGTAGAGAATGGAAAATGGCTGTACAGTCACTTTTATTTTGCCCCTGCCAGCCAATCAAAACTTCCCATCTGGCTTTTCCATCACTCAACCGTCCCCATCCCATACCCCCTTCCTACCAAATAGGACACAAAGTTTCATTTCCTAGCTCAGAGAAGCAAGGGGGTCAACTGTCTGGATCACTCCAGTCATGCATGCAATGGTGGCATTACTCGATGGAGGCTTCCTAAGTTTTCCGGGGACTGGCCTTGATACTCGGCACTTCAGAAATTCAGAAGAGGACTGGAATCCCCAGTCAATTACGAAGTTTTCCTAGGACCAAGTTTCAGCTCCAATTTTATCTACGTTTCTCTCAAAATAAGACACCTCTTGAAAGTAATTTTCAGTAGGACTAGCAGTGTGTATTATTATAGTATTGAATACATTCTTGGAAGATAAGAACATAAGACTTGCCATACTGAGTCAGACCGGTGGAGCTGAGCGGGGAGAGCTGCGTCGGGGGCCGGGACCCTTTGCTGCCAGTTACCCCTTGGCCGTGGAAGTGCGGAGAGGGTGTCTTGGAGGGGTGATCAGAAGTCCCAGCTGTAGCCTGTCAGAAACCCTGCATGACCCGGCAGACTGTGAACTCGATTGGCTGGGAGAGGCAAGACCCGCCCAGTAGGGGCATAAAGCCTCAAAAGACTGGGGTGTGCGCACGCAAGGGCTGCGCGAGCAAGGGCGTGCCCTTGTGCGCGTGGCCTTAGGCGAGGGCCAGCGCATGCGCTGCCTTTAGTCCCCTTGGAACCCTGTGGTGGCATGATGGCTGAGGAAACTTTTGTTACTGTTCAAGCTAGGAAGCGGGGGTGTCACCTGGCCCCGTCTCCTGAACAAGGTAGCCTGGTACTTAAACAACTAAAGCTACAAGAAGTGGGTGTTACAGTGTCATCAGGTAACTCAAAGCTCCCGACATCGACCGAGCCCCTCCAAACCTCCAATACATTTGAAGTTTTGGGGGACAGTTCTAGCCCCCATTTACAATCAACAGTTCTAGCAGAGGAAGCCTTTGACTCTGTTACGGTCTTATCTCGGATTTCTGATGATTCACGGGTCCCCTGGAAACTTTTCGGGGACAGTGTTTCTTTATTGGTAAAACAGTTGAAAATGTGCTAAAGGGGATTAATGAATTGAGGGAGTCATTGGTGGAAGGGTTTAAATGTGTGCATGGAATGGCAGGTGATGTTAAATCAATGGTTTCCCAGCTATATGCATTGTCTCCCCCTATATTTCAATCGCAGCCTTTGGGGCAAGTATTGCAGCCTATGGGACACTATCTACCTTTATCTAGCACTTCCCCGATACTGGGAGTAAATGACCAGAAGCCCAAATAGTGGTAATATGGATGGTTCCTGACCCAAATGCGGTATTGCTGAAAATTTATCCCCTTCCTAATGGAAATAGGCCCTCTTGGTCCTCTAAGTATCTAATTCAGAGACATCTGGCTGTCCTCCTCCAGATTAGGTTGAGTAATTTTGAAATTGCTCATTTTTATTTTTTACCCCCAGTTGATTATGGTATTCATATGGTTATTCATTTTGGAAATCCAAATTTAGTTTCTAAAATCCTTTCATCTAGGCAGTATCTCTTTTCTAGAGGGATGGTTGTTTATAGATCCTATGTGCCACAGGCTACAGTCCTGTTTCCGCTTATTGATTTGACAGATCCAGTTGGATCATGTAAAGAGAGTATCTTAGGAGCTGTGCCATTGCACAACTGTAATCTGACGACTATCCCTACCCAAGGTACCTTATTAAAAGAAATGGAGATGGGTTTGTTAGGAGATATAGCAATAGGTATCGTCTAAGCCCTCAGAGATCGGATCATTCTCAATTAGTAGATAAGGTGTCCCAACCCAGCCTGTTGCAAGGGAGATCACTTCCAATTCTAATGCCCACCCAAACATTAGATCTTCCTCTTTCTACCCCAAGTAATGGACCTTCTGAGAATCTGGCTGATCTACTCTCATTTTGTCTTCAGCTGAAATCTGATATCTTTAAAGAACAGGGGCCAGCATGGAAGCTTTCCTTTCATTCCCACCCAGTAATTGATCAGAGCCTAATTTTGATCAGGCTACAGATGTTGCAAAATTTATGTCATCAGGCAAATCAGGCTCTAGAACAAGTGTTAAATGATGGTAGTCCTGCTCAGTGGCATGAGAATCTGTCTCATAGTCGACCCCAGGAACTGGCATGCAGGGAGGAGCAAATTAAGGGAAAGGGGGATTGCCCCCTGGTAATGGAAGGTCAGGTCCAGATGGGGGTGGGGTCAAATGAGATCCCTTTGACCCTGATGGAAACGTCTTTACCCCATAGAGATACCTGACAGGCGGTATGTGATAGAATTGGCTCTTTGATAACTTGGAATATCGCGGGATGGGTGAATAAAGTGGTCGATTTAGAATTCCTCCAGAAAATGAGAAGGTTTGATTGCATTTGTTTGCAAGAAACATGGTTACATAGGGATTTGATAGTTCCTGGATTTGAGGTGCATTCTATGGTAGCCATTTCTTGACCACATACTACCAAAGGTAGGCCAAATGGGGGAGTGGCCACTTTGGTAAGGAAGGCACCAAATTTGTCTACTCTGAAACTCCCAGGTGGTGGCCATCAAGTCCTTCCAATTCAAATTTCCAATACTAAATCAGGCCAGTCTTTATTAGTGGTTAATGTTTATATTCCCCCCAGAGCCTTGCAATTTTATGAGGATGAGATATGGGTCTTTTTAACTAATTTAATTATAAATTTGAGAGAAATTTACCGAGAAGATGGCTTGTTGCTGGCGGGTGATTTTAATGCCCGCCAAGGATCACACCCCTCTAATGATAGGGAGTTCTATCTGGATGAGGACATGCCCCCACAAGTCATGAATGGAGGGAGCTCTAGGGACCTGATAACAAATGTATCAGGTGGAAAATTGGACGAGTTGGCTGGTTTTTTAACCTGATAATCCTCAATGGAAAAATGCCAGGTGATACCGAGGGGGATTTTACTTATATGGCATATGGTGGGGCCAGTGTATTGGATTATGTACTGGTCTCGTTCAATCTATTTCCATTGGTTTTAGATTTTTCAGTTCTGAACTATCCAGACTCGGATCATTTCCCTCTTATGATTACCTTTAATGGTCCCTATGGTAGTTTATATTCCTCGGAGAAGCCATTGGTACAAGCTGCCCCACAGGAGTTCCTCCCGGCTCCTAAAAGTAGAGTTAAATGGACTCCGGAGGTCCTTCTGGCAACTGAGGAATTTACCAGTCAAGAAAGGCTGGAGTTTTTTCAGGAGGTGTTTGTAAGTAGTCCAGGGTTAATTCTTGAAGAATTTGAAAAATTGATTTTACTTCTCCAGCCAGCACTTACTTGTACTAAGTTAAATGTTTGTAATAGGCCTAACCCTAGGGGCTGGTATGACCGGGACTATAAAACGGCAAAAAGCCAGTTGAGTCATCTGGCGAGAAATAGAAAGGTAACAGGCCATGATGTAAGGTTGGTTGAGAGTTTTCTTAATGCCAAAAAGGATTATAAGAGCTTAATTAAACAGAAGAAAGAACAGTATAGGAGAGCCCAGTGGGAAGAACTGCTTAGGACAGTCACAACTAAAAATAACAACAAATTTTGGCAGATTATTAAAAACTCCTGGGCCTCGAGAGTGGGTGAGCAGGTTTATGTTCCTGCTGATAAGTGGGAAGTTTATTATGGGAAAATTTTCTCTAGTACATCTGAACCCATTGGAAAGGTTCCTAGTTATTCTATGGAATCGCTTCCTCCATGGGACCCCGTCACCCCTGACGATATTGAGCAGTATGTTTCATCCCTTAAAGTCAACAAGGCGCCTGAAGTGGATTTTGTTCCAGTGGAGCTGTTAAAGGGGAACGTCAGTTGGTGGTGTCAAATCTTGGCTCCTTTATTCACTTATATAAATCAGACGGGGAGGCTGCCGAAAGGCTGAGAGGAGAGCATCATTGTCCCGATTTTTAAGAAGGGATCTCCCCACGACCCAGCAAACTACAGACCCATACGTTTGCTGAGTATCGTGGGCAAGTTATATACTAAACTGTTGTTGAATAGGATTCAGGCATGGGTAGAGTCTGAAAATTTGATTGGACTGGAACAAGCAGGTTTTAGGCAGGGAGTTTCAACTATTGACCATATTTTTGTAATAGAACAGTTAATGTCAAAGTATGTGCGAAGCAATAGGTCTTCCAGGCTTTTTGTCTGTTTTGTTGACCTTAAGACAGCGTTCGACTCCGTGTCTAGGGAAGATCTATAGGTGATTTTAGCAACCCTAGGTATGGAGCCAAGACTGTTAGCTTTATTGCAGGCCATCCGCTCCAACTCTGCCCTGAGAGTGTGAACGAATGGGCAGGGACAGCTCTCAGGCCGAGTTCAAGTTAGGCGTGGGGTACGACAGGGTTGTTTATTAGCACCCATTTTGTTTAACCTTTTTTGGGGCGATATGAGGAAGAAGCTTTCCAACTTGGCTTTTTATCCTGTAGATATTAGTGGGTTTAGTACATCGGTACTTTTATATGCCGATGATACGGTCTTAGTTGCTAGGTCCCAGGTGGGACATAGAAGGCTCATGGTGCAATGCCAAATGCCTCATTATTAATTATTCTAAGACCAAGGTGATGGTCATCGGTCCTGGTCGTCCCAAATATAGATGGATTTACAGGATCATGTTACTGAGCAGGTTAGCCATTTCAAATATTTGGGTGTGGTAATCACAGCCTCTACCTCTTGGAAGGCGCATTGAAAGCAGTTAGAAATACTGCTGGGGCCATGGGCCAGGCAATTCGCAGTTTTTATTATAATCAAGGCAGCAAATTGTTGTATCCAGCTCTCAAATTGATGGCCACTAGATGATACCCCAAATTCTCTATGGAGTATCTGTTTGGGGAGCAGATGCCCCGTCGAAATTAGAGATTGAACAGAATAAGTTGTTACGCTCTCTCCTGTATGTACCTAGAACTACGTCGGTGGTACTCCTTGGAGTGGAGTCAGGAGTCAAACGGGTTGCTCTGCAGGCAAACTTGGCTACACTTAAGTACTGGTTGAAAGTAAGGTTAACCCCAGGAAATTCCCTGGCCCATTTGGTGGCTAGTAACATTAAGGGTAGATGGGCAGAACATATAAGAGCCCTCCTGGCAAAACTGGGATTCTTGGAGGTCTATATTCTCTCCCTCCCATATGACAGCATATGGCCAGTAATAAAACGACTGTTATTCGATCAGGAGCTGCAAACAGAAACAGCCCAAAGACAAGACCAGAAACTTTCCTCTTTGTTACAAAGAGTTGTAGTTCCCTCTTTGGGTGCAAGGTATTTATACGATAATGATATGGCGAATATAAGGTTTGCTTTTACCCTGGCTAGAATGAATTGCTTTTCTTCAGCCGTTCTAGAAAGGAGATGGGGGAAAGTTCCATGGCAGGAGAGGTGGTGTGGGGCCCGTGTTGAGCATGGGATATATATGGTGGAGTCATTGGATTATATAATACTGTCCTGTCCATTGTATCAGCCTTGGAGGAACTATTTTATTGTTCCAGCTTTGGACAGTATAGCTGGGGAAGGTTTGATTTTGGACCAGCTCTTGGACGATAAGATTAATATTATCTCATCCAAGGTAGCCAAGTTTTTATCTTTGGTCATGCATCACAAAAAAGGCCATATGGTCAAGTTTGTGGCAGGGCTGGAAGTCCACAAGGAGGTGAATTGCCTGCAGTGAATTGCCACGATTCATATATGACAAGTCTGCCTATATATGGTGGCATCTATGGTCATATTTTTCTTGTACGAGGCGGCGGTTTCTTGTTTTGTTCTTGGGCCTCGTTGTTGGTATTTTTTTTAATGTATGTTAATGTATTTTCTTGACCAATGTATTTTTGGCTTATAGTTGTATGGATATGTGTTGAATCATGGCGAGAGCCAGTATCCTTAATAAAATTTACTACTACTACTTATTGAGTCAGACCAATGGTCCATCAAGTCCAGCATCCTGTCCTCTGACAGTGGCCAATTTCGATCGCATGGGAGAAGAAGCAAGAAGCAACAGTCACAATGGGCAATCTATTCCCCATTGTTCACTCCCAGCTCCCAACAGTAAGAAGTTCATCCCATAAGCTACTTGGTTAATAGCCATTAATGGACCTACACTCCAAGAACTTATCCAGGCCTTTTTTAAACCCAGCTATACTACTGACCTTGACAACATCCTCTGGCAAGAAATTCCATAAGTTAATTATGCGTTGAGTGAAAAAGTACCTCATTTGTTTTAAATATGCCAGCAGCTAGTTTCATGGAGTGGCCCCTAGTTCTAGTACTATTTGAGAAGGTAAATAACTGTTCCCTATCTACTCGTTCCACACCACTCAAGATTTTATAAACCTCTATCATGTCCCCTCTCAGTCTTCTCTTCTCTAAGCTGAAGAGACTCAGCTTGTCAAGCCTCTCTTTGTACTGAAGTCGTTCCATGCCCTTTATCATTCTCATTGCCCTTTTCTGTACCTTTTCTAGTTCAGCTATGTCTTTTTTGAGATGGGTCGACCAGAACTGCACACAATATTTGAGGTGGGGTCGCAACATTGATTTGTATAGAGGCATTATGACATCCTCAGTTTTATTTTCTATCCTTTGTGAATAACTCCTAACATTGTTTGCTTTTTAGACTGCTGCTGCGCACTGTGCTGTAGATTTCATTGTACTGTCCACAACCACCTCCAGGTCCTTTTCCTGAGTGGTAACTCCTAGTTTAGTACTCAGCATTGTGTACTCATAGTTTGGATTATTTTTCCGTATTAGCATCATTTTGCACTTGTCCATATTAAATTTCATCTGCCATTTAGATGCTCAGGCACCCAGCCTCATAAGATCCTGTTGCAGTTCTTCACAGTCTGCTCATGTTTTAACTATTCAACTTGGTGTCATCTGTAAATTTGATCACCTCATTCTTAACACCCTTTTCCAGATCATTAAATTAATACATTAAACTGCACCGGTCCCAATACAGATCCCTGGGGCACACCACTTTTTACATCGCTCCATTGTGAAAACAGACCATTCAGTCCCACTCTTTGCTTCCTATCCTTTAGCCAGTTACCGATCCATAGTAAGACCCTACCTCCTATCCCATGACTTTTTAATTTTCTCAAGAGTCTTTTATGTAGAACCTTATCAAATGCTTTCTGGAAATCCAGGTACACTATATCTACTGGGTCTCCCTTGTCCACATGCTTATTTACACGCTTAAAGAATTCCAATAGATTAGTGAGGCATGACTTACCCTTGCTAAATCCGTGTTGACTCTTCCCCATTAAGTCATGTTTATCAACATGCCCAGCGATCCTGTTCTTAATGATCGTTTCCACCATTTTGCCCAGCACAGATGTCAAGCTTACTGGCCTGTAGTTTCCAGGATCACCTCTGGATCCCTTTTTAAATATCAGGGTTACATTTGCCACCCTCAAGTCCTCAGGTACAGTGGCAGATTTTAGCAATAGGTTACAAATTACTAACAGTAGGTCTTCAATTTCATATTTGAGTGCCTTCAGAACTCTGGGGTGAATACCATCTGGTCCTGGTAATTTGTTAGTATTTGGTTTGTCCATTTGCTCTTGAACCTCCTCCAGAGTCACACTGATTTGTGACAGCTCTTCCAATTCATCATCTACAAAGCAAGGTCCCGGCATGGGTATCTCCCCGACATCCTCTGCAGTGAAGACTGAAGTAAAGAACTCATTCAGCTTCTCTGCAATGTCCTTTTCCTCCCTAAGCACCCCTTTCACCCCCTGGTCATCTGATGGCCCAACTTACTCTCTCGCAGGCTTCCTGTTTCTGATGTGCTTGGAAAAAAGTTTTTATTATTAGTTTTAGCATCTTTAGAAAGTTGCTCCTCAAATTCCTGTTTGGCCTGCCTTATTAAACTTTTACATCTGCTTTGGCAATGCTTATGTTCTTCCCTATTTACCTCATTGGGACTCTCTTTCCATTTTTTTAAAGGATGCCTTTTTGGCTCCAATAGCCTCCTTCACCTCACCATTTAGCTACACAGGCAGATGTTTGGTCCTCTTCCTACCTTTTTTAATTTGTGGAATACATTTAACCAGAGCTTTCAAGATGGTGTCTTTAAATAGTCTTCACGCTGCCTGTAGACATTTAATTCTTGCAACTGCTCCTTTAAGTTTCCCTCATTTTTACATAGTTCCCCTTTCTAAAGTTATATGTTACCGCAGTGGTTTTATTTAGCATTTTCCCTCCTGAGAGCATGTTAAATTTGAATATATTATGATCACTATTGCCCAGCGGCTCCAGCACCGTTACCCTGCGCACTAAATCCTGCACTCCACTTAGGACTAGATCCAAAGTGGCTCCTTCTCTTGATGGTTACAGGACGAGCTGCTCCAGGAAGCAGTCATTTATGACATCTAGAAAATTTATCTCTGCATCCCGCCCCGAGGAGACATTCACCCAGTCAATATGAGGGTAATTGAAATCACCCATTATTACTGCGTTTCCGACTTTAGTAGTCTATCTAATCTTCCTTAGCATTTCACCGTCAGTCCCACTGTTCTGGTCAGGAGGTCGTTAATATAGGCCAACCGCTATACACTTCCCCATTATACACGGAATTTTATCTACAGATTCCAGAGTAGGTCTGTAAATGGCTATTAGTCAAGTAGGTTTACAAATGCAACCTCTGTCAGAAGCTTGGTGCGAATAGATCACTCCATTATTACCTACTGGGTACTTTTCTAAAGCAACTGAGAGTGGCCTCTGTCAGAGACAGGATGGTGGGCTTGATGGACCATTGGGCTGACCCAGTGTGACCCGTATATTCTTCTGATTCACATAACTAATAACCATAGTGTCCTTTTAAAAAAACTGGTAAAGTCACTACCATGATTCACAATAATGGTACTGCTCTTTTCCTAGCTTGGCTCATGACACTACTATGATTACAGTTCAGTGTGTTTCACCATTTAACAACATACAAGGTGTCTTTAGAATGATACCTGCTATGCTCCTGCTCTGCCCTACCCCTGGTTTCCCCATCTGTGTAAAGGTG
Source organism: Sphenodon punctatus (assembly GCA_003113815.1). Taxonomy (NCBI): domain Eukaryota; kingdom Metazoa; phylum Chordata; class Lepidosauria; order Sphenodontia; family Sphenodontidae; genus Sphenodon; species Sphenodon punctatus. Next base: position 1,954,419 of record QEPC01014449.1, read on the forward strand.
AGCCACCCTGGGGTGAGGCAGAGCACGAGTAAAGCAGGTGCTGCCTGCTCCAGGCTAGCTCTATTCACAATACTCTGGAACATTCTGGAGCACTGTGAGTGGAGCGGGCCACCCAAACCTGAAGCACAAGCTGGGGGCGAAGCAGCAGTCCATCTACTTGCAGACAGGCCGCTGCAGTTCTGCTTCCATCTGGGGGTTGCACCGGCAATGGCCATAGAGCTGCGGGCAGCAGCCTAGAACAGCTGGCGATCCACCCACAGCTCTATGGTGCGGGGAAGGGGCGCTACACAGGCCAAATGCGGTCCACAGTGGCAGCCTCTATTTAAACCCGCCACAGGAGCAGAACTGGAGGTGGTCACTCCCAGGTCCATCTAAAAACACCCATAGCATCAAATCCTACTCACCTCAATAGTGCAGATAGTCAAGGATTTAACCAGAAGAGCATATGATCAGAGACATAATTTAAAAATACACATCCTTCCACAAAGTAAATTGAATGAAAATCTCTATCTCAGAGAAACTGTCATCCCAAGTATACTTGCACTGGCAGAGCCCCAATGAAGTAAATAGGGCTTCTCTCATGCAAGTGAACTTAGGATCACAGCCAGAGCTGGAGCCTCTAAATACTACCAGACTTAGAGCATACTACTGTGAGCAATCTTACTGAAGTCCATGGGACTACTCACTCTAGAAATCATTAAGCCAAGTAGTAAATTACTGCAGAACTGGGTCCATGGATTGCACATGTTATCTATCAATTAATTTAAACCTTCAATAATTTAAAATATTAAATAAATTGGTGCTTTTTTGTAATTTCAATTTTTGAAGCTGCTTCCATCTTTCATTTATACATAGTTTTTGAAATCTGAGGGAAAATTCAATTATATTTTTAAACAAGAAAAAATTACAATGCGCAAGACTTACAATAAGCCAAAAAAGGTGCTAATTATATAAAAAGAAATGTATCTGACTTTGGCGAGTATGACACATTTAACTTTTCACTAGTAATCAATGTCTAACACAGACCACATGCTAGATGTATCTCTTATCTCTATTCTCTCTAATGTAAAATCTCACTTTTCTACAAAGATTTATAGGATTTGTAATTTACACTGAGCCTGACATACTGGCTTCACTGTTATTGACCAAAAAAATTCCACTCGATTTCTAAGGACCCAGAATTTCACCCTGGGTGAAAAAGTGCAAAAATGGGATATAGGGATCAGCTCTAAAAAGTGACTAGCTAATTATACATCCAGTGGGAATTGTTTATAAACACATAATCACTGCACTGAGTGAATGTAATTTTCATAACGTGGTTACAAAGAAACATCACATTTTTAATAAATTATTCTTATCTTCTAAATTCAGTCATCTGACATTTTTCTTGCTAAGCATGCTATTCAATTAAAATACCAAGATGTACGTTGATTTTGACTGACACATTAGCAATGAAAAGTTAATTGTGCTACGATGATCGCTACAGCATCATAAAATGTTGATAAACTGCATTGCTATCTAAACTATTGTTGATTATTGCTATTCAAACTGAAAAATAAAAACTTATTTGTGAAAATAGATTTCACCAGTATAACAATAGCATTTTGCAATTTTAATTTTTACTGTGGAGACTATCACAGAGAGTCTTGGGCCCTGGATGATAAAGGGGCAGCAGCATCTTAAGTAAGTTAACATTTCTTCCCTGGCATTTGAAGTATTTACTATTTCTTCTACTTCAGGCCTTCTTCTTATCTTCTAGAAGAACACATTTAAAGATTGGTTCAAGTTTTAGGTCAACAGTGTGTCAATTCATCCTGCCTTGCTGTGCTTGTGTAGTGTCTAGTACTGGTACTAAGCTGAGTCCCTCAGACCTTCTCCTATTTGAAAATTGTCAACTGACATAAATGCTTATAGAAGTGTTCTTCTCATCTGCAGCATAAATATTAAGTCCTGCTACACACCAAATGACATCTTTCCTTGGACTAAAGTTTTCTCCTTTCACCCACTAAACTAAATTCAGATACATTAGGGAAGTACCCTTCCTGATACCTAACCGGCTCTATACGATTTACACCTACTCTCCGTTAATGATCTCTCATAAAGAGAGGTTCACTTTCTTGATTTTATTGACTCATTACTAGAACATGGTTAATTTCTTCTGCAAATTAGAGTAACAAACATAGGAAGTAGAGGGGGCAGAACTATTATTTCCTAAATAGTTAGAAACATACAACTGCTTCTATGTCATTAACAGTCCAGTTAAATCATATGAAGAAAACCAATCATCTTAGAAGAAACGTGATACTGTTGTGCAAATCAAGATACCCAATAAATGCATACGTTCTGCATCAGTGCTAGCAATATAGCAGGAACAAGTACCTGCTGACCCACTGAAGGCAAAAAATTCAAAATTCTAATATTAATGTAATGAATGTCTTTGCCTTTAAAAACCTGCACACCCCTCACGTGCACCTGGTTAGAGATAATGAACAATTTATAGTTGCTATGAATAATACAGGCATAATGGGGGGGGTTGATGATAATCAGGAGCAGCTGCTGATGGGGAATCACAGCCCTACCTCAGTAAGCTGGATAATGGCATAGCTCCAGATCCACTGCCCAGGATGCCTCCTTTCCTCCCAGACAGGAGTTTCTCCACCAAAGCCACATTCCCGGTACGAGCAGCTTCCAGCAGTTCTTGGTCCTTCCCCATGGCTAGCAATCAAATAACCCTGCCTCCCTCTACACTATATTGTATATTCTCTCCCTTACCAAAAATACCCCCTCCCTACAAAAATAATAATCTCCCCTTCCCTTAAAAAAAAAAAAAAAAAAGAACCCGTTCCTTAAATCTGAGCAATGAGAAGATTCCTGCAGCCCTTTACAGACCAGCAGGAGCAGCAGCAACAGCAGGAGGAGGAGAAGAATCACCTCCTCCTAGTTTCACTAGATCATTTCTGGGTGGAGTGCTGAGGGGTGGAGGCGAATGAGGCCAATAAAGAACCTCCCCCACGCCAGCCTGGGGGAGAGCCACTGAGGGGGGCAACCTCGGCCCCAGGGCCTGTGAAGGTGGGCAGGGGGGGGAACCGATAATGACTAGAGAAGGCAGAGTCTCGACTAGTCAGGCCCGTTGCTGAGCAGACACAGCGCACTCTTTCTGAGTGGCTGGTTAGGCTTAGCCCCCACCCTCCAGTGCCCCTCCCTGGATGAATCCCAGTCCCAGCCTCGTTGCTCCTGAGGCTCTGGGGATTCTGGTCTTGCTCAGCCCGGCTAGCAGCAGTCGCCGCCGCTCCTCGCGCTGTGCTGCGGTGCCGCGCGCGGCGGGACCGTTAGCGGCTGCCGGAGACAAGGGACTGCGCGTGCAGGCGCGCAAAGGGGAGCTCCCTCCCCCCACATGCAGCGCCCGGCATTGCTTCCATGTGGTAACTGGTTCGGAAGGTGAACGGGAGAAGCAAGTACCAGGGGAGGGGCTGGCTCTTGCTGTGGCCTCATGAAGGATGTAGGTAGCTGAGACCTGAGGAAAGAAGGGGAGCAATGAGGCAGCAGGACCCTGGCGTTAGAGGGTGGCCTCCTCATCTCCTGACTGGGCGGGGCCGGGCCGCATCCCTTGTGCGGGTGCGTGAAAGTGGAAAGATCCAAGTGACCATGGGGACAGGTAGTGACAGGAGCATCTTCCTACCTGCCTCCTGCATTTAGACTCTCATTCTGTTCTCATTGACATTTCTGATGCAGGCTCAAGCCTTTAATTAGCTCCACCACTGTAGGTGCCTTGGGGTTCAGTAAGAGAAGGATAAAGCCCAGAGAAGGATTTTTTAAGGGGGGAATCCCTTGTCATCTGGGGTGAAGACATGAGCCTATGTAAGGTCTCTGAGGAAATATGTTGGACCAGTCCTACAATCAGAAACACATGTAGAGCTCTACACTGTCCCTCAAAGAGATGAAAGGGGAAAGACATTAAATTTGATGGATAAGGGAAAATAGGGGAGAAACCATGACCCCATTTTACTTAACCCTCCTCCCTGTTTGTGCTAGTGATACTGAAGGTTTTTAATTTGAAGTCTCTTCTATTATACAGTGATTATGAATTTTCTGCCTGGCAGCTACAGTTATCTTTCTACATAACACCAGTGTATTTTATGAACTCTAGGACAAAAATGTGCTCTCTTGCCCAAATCATTAGCTCATCCTTGCTTATTGCACCATTTGATAATTGTTTCTGTGTGGACAGCCAATTAACAGTGCCTTCACCGCCTGTTTGTGTAGCAGGTAGTTTCTATTCTGTATAGCAACACTAATGTGATTGGTGTGTTACAGGCAAATAATAAGATATGATCTCTCCATGAAAAGCTTAGTCTTTGCTTCACTGTAGTCAAAATAAAGTTCCTTTTAAGAATGGGTGCAGAATCAGGTCTGATTTGGAGACTGCAATTCACACAAGTTATACACATACATTAGTGTTTGTAGTTATAGCAGAATTGCTGATACAAATAAAATTTACTTACTTACATTAGTGTTTGCAAAACAAGAAGCACAATTTATTTTTAAAAAATCTATTGCTAAGCAGGAGATCCTGGAAGAGTGTTTGAGATGGTTAACAGTAACTAAGACATGGCCCTACTTCCATTAAAGTCAATGGAAATATTCCCATTGATTTAAAATGAAAGTGAATAAAGCCCCCGCTAGATCCTGCAAACACTTATGCCCCATTAGCATTGATTTCAGTGGGATTACATGGTTATAAATGCTTGCAATGCACATGTAAGCATTTGAGGCTTTAAGGGGAATTATTGCTCTTTTAGGTAAGCATAGGTTTAGATGGATTACCCCAAAAAATAGTTTTTCAGATGTTTCTAGTTAGTTGTATTGGATCATTTTAACCTTTTCAGAATTAAATGTTCTTTAGCCTCTAACTATAAAAATACAATTTGAAATCACTACCCAGTTTATTTTTATTTCATCAAATTTTTATGCCACCCTTCCCATAGGCTCAGGCTGGTTCACATACCATAAAAACAGTTTAAAAAGAAACAACCGCACACAAACCCCACCCAATACTATCTCCCCTTCCCCACATCCAACCCCACCCCCATATACACACCCCTACCCCAAACCCACCATCCCCTATCCCTGCCCACCAAATGCCTTTAGAAACCGGAATATCTTACACCGCCTCCAGAAGACGCTCAGGCTCAAACGAACATCCAGGGGAAAGGAGTTCCATAGCAACGGGGCAGCAACCGAGAACACCTCCCTGCAACCTCTTGTTGTATGAACAAGGCTAACGGATGATACCCACAGGGAGGTGCTCCTGGCCGATCACAGAGGCTTCCAGGCGGTCTTTCAGATATTTTGGGCCAAGACCATTTAGGACTTTAAAGGTCAAAAGCAGAACCTTGAATTGTGCCCGGAAAGCTATAGGGAGCGAGTGCAGACCTCAGAGCACTGGTATAATGTGCTCCCAGTGCCTCGCCCCAAAAAGGAGGCAAGCCACTGCATTCTGCACCAGCTGCAGCTTCTGAACAGTCATCAAGGGCAGACCCATGTACAGCACATTGCAGTAATCTAGGCTTGAGGTGATGAAAGCATGGATGAGATGACAGTGGCTAGATCCAAATCAGAAAAAAAAGGCCACAGCCTTCTTACCAGATGGAGTTGGTAAAAAGTGCTTCTGGCCACTGCCGCAACCGAACAATTCAGCAGCACCAAGGCGTACAGAAGCACTCCAAGGCTGTGAACCTGACTAATCAGAGAGAGGCGGACTCCATCAATAACAGGAGTCCCAATCCCCTTCAGGTCACAAGGTCAACCAACCATCATCACCTTGGTCTTGTCTGGATTCATCTTCAATTGGGTCATCCTCGTCCAGTCCCTGACAGCAGCCAGGCATCATGCGAGCACCGAGAAAATAGCAATTTTACCCATTTAAATACAAAAACTTTTTTTTTCCAAAACACTTTATATGAAATGGCAACATTATGAAAATATGCAAAGTAATGCTTCCAGAAGGACAGATTTCATGACTTCAGAAACAGAGCTCGCAAGGAATGGACAAATGAAATGAATAGGGGAATTTGCACCTCCAGAGCTTTTCTTTTTTTGCTGCCTGTTGATTTTGGCAGGCATTGCAAGAGGCATCATTGCATCAGTTTACATTTTTGAAGTTACCTCTGAAACAATGAGAGCAATATTTAAAAAAATTAATTAGTAAGAAATTGGTGGGGTGGCATGACCCCTAAATTGATAATACCCAGTGTAGGTAGCTAGGCTGGTAGATGGCAAATTTGATTCAGTGTAAACAAATCGCTGTGTAAACAATAGTATAAGAAATGTTATACTATTAGTCTGGAAAAATAAAAATAAAGAACTGTGGCCCTTTTTACATGAGATGCTCCCACCCATGTCCACTTGGGGGACATGCTCCCATCCATTGTCCACTTGGGGGAGCATCCTGCGTAAATGTGGAGGTGCGTGAGTGCACGCTCCCACGACCCACACTTCCCCACCCACCCCCATGCCAAAGTGGGTTGGTACCCAAAGTGGGTTGCTCAGTGCCCACCCAAAGTGGGTTGCTCAGTGCGTGGAGATGGATGTGCGCCCATCTGCACCCTCCCCCTACGCACAGCCCACACAGCAGTGCTCCACCTGCCACCCACAGACCCAGTCGCCCCCACCCCTCGCCCGTTTAAAAAAGGCCTATTTGGTGAGTGGAAATATAATCCAGGAAGATGATTAAAAAGCATAGTGAGGATTATTGTGGTCCTTCTGGAAATATGAGAGGGCCAAATTCTGTACTTACTAACATTGGTGGACTCATTGATTGGGCTTTCCTTCATCACTCAATGTCCATGGCCATAAGCACTAAAAAATAAAACAAGATACTAATTTGTACTTGTGGATATAATATTAAAATAACTGTTAAATAAGAAAAAGTAAATAAGAAATTGGGGATAATTTAACACAAGGGTTAAATGAGAGTCACCAACTTCTTTGCATTTTCAAGCTGAGCTCATGACTTATGACCAATCAGAGCTAAGCCAAAATAAAAGAAAATTGGCTCTCAAAGCAAGTTTCATGTATTCACAGTCTATCCTGTTTACATAATCTTAGCTGATAGTTACCCAAAAAGCTCAGTTTAGCTTCCCACCCCAACTACCATCTAGTTAGTTTTATTTACATCCATAACCAAATAACCACCATCTGCTAATCAAGTGCCCATCCCTTCTGGCAGAAGGGTTGGGACCCAACTGCCTTCCAGGGTGAAGCAAACTCCTCAGATAATTCTCAAGGGAAAACATGCTAACATCACAGGTCATCTGACCAGTGAGTTATGACCAGTTATTACTTGTTCCTCTGTGACTATTTTCCATGCCATAATTCTGTTTGTTATGATGAGTCAGTGGAATAAGGCGATTCGGAGACTTACTTGAAGATTTTCAATGGGCAGAATTAATTCTCGTTTTCTGATTTTCACCCAAATCAACAAGGTTCTGCCTACTGGTGACTTGAACAGTCCTTAAAATTTGGAAATTGGTCGTATATGGCCAATAAACTATACTATAGGGATGGGCGAATGCGGTTTGGAGTTCGGCCCGAACTCAGCCTGTTCGGATGACCGAATCCAAACACGAACTGACTGAACCGAATTCAATTCCGAATGTCGAAATGACTGGTCAGTTCGGATCGCATTCGGGTGGCAAAAAAAGGGTCACTGCAAGGTCAAACGTGACAGGGAGGGGTAGTCAGCTGAGGAGCAGACTTCCAGGCACCAGGGGTGGAGAGGCTTGCAAGAAACAAAGCTATCTGCCTCCCCCCTTCCCAACACCTTCTGAGCTAGTCACTGTTCCTGAACAGCAGGCGTTTCAGAAGGCTCCCTCTCCCAGCATTTCCCAGCTCCCCAGTCCATTGCATTCCTCCTACCACCCATCCAACCCATCTACCTCCATATTCTCATTCATTTATTTAGCTTAGCTTAGATAGATTTAGTGGTTATTTTTTGGTTTTAACCCTCCCTGTGTTCCCTGTGTTCAATCTTCCTTCCTCCCTCCCCCCTCCATTGAATCCTTTCCCTCTCCCATATGTTCCATCCCAGATTCCCTTCCCTTCCCCTGTTTTTTCATTTAGAATAGGATTATTAGATTGCTTTAAGTTTCATTTCAGTTTTGTACTGAAATGAAACTTAAACCTTAAACTGAAACCTTGTGTTGTTTGTGATTCCCCCTATCCCAGATAGATATATTAGAGAGATGTAGGAGTTATCTTAGTGATAGAGATAGCGTCAGTGATTTAGTTTTAGTGTTTGTAGGAGTAGGCCTGTGTACTTATTAGATAATCAATTTAGTTCATAGCATTTAGAATAGTTAATAGCAGTTAGATTTAGTGTAGATAGATAGATAGATAGATAGATATAAAATTAGATTTAAAAAATTAAATAAAAAATCCATATAAAAACCAAATAAAAAACCAAAAAACCATATAAAAACAAATAAAAAACCATATAAAAAACAAAAAAAACCACAACCATAACAAAACATTTCCCGAATGGCCAAACCGAACTAACTGAACAGACGAACCAAATGCAGACGAACCGGACAGACGAACCCAAACCGCGATCTGTCCGCCCATCCCTACTATACTAAGTTACAGACAGACAAAAAATGCTGTTAAGTTGGGAGTGGGGCCTCATCTGACTCAGCCAAGTACTATCGGAAACAAAGAATTTAAGACATGATTTCTGTATATCTAGAGATGAAGATGATTGTGGATTATAGTGAAAACTAGAAATACATTTTAGTTAAAACATAAAGGGGCAGGTTGATTGGGTGTTATGGCCTCCTCTACTCCTAAATGTCTTATGTTCTTATATATAGTATGTGAACAATATTCTGGGCTATACTGAAAAAGTATATGCACCACAAACAGGTTGAATAGACTTAAAACATAGAAATATGGCTTTGTGATACACAGAGATGAAAGGGCTAATGTAAATATGTCAAAAGATCTTTCAAGACATTTCATGCTTTTAGAATAGTAATGTTCTATGCAACGGCAGAAGTTTGACAATGTGATTTTAATTGCTAAGCAGGTATTTTCACTTGTGTCCATTGTGGCAGTGACTAACACCATATTTCCAAAATTCCTCTGTGACAGAAACATGCCTTAAAATGCAGTCTTGATTCTACTGAAATCAGTGACTTCCATTTTCTTTGCATTGGCCAGAAGAAGATGCAAATACAGAGCACAGTAAGAATTCCTTAACATGCCCGCTTCTTGTCATGCTGATCAAAATATGGTATAGGGCCAACCCGAATTTGCACACCTTTTGCAATGGCGGCATTTTACAAAACGGCCACAGCAGTGTTAAGGTGGAGAAATGCTCTGTCTTGAGTACAAGTGTGAAAATTGGTTCACATGTAGTGTTTGTCATGCTGATCAAAATAGGGTATTGAGCCAACCCGAATTAGATTCAGTGTAGTTGATTCTTACATGCATGCCTCCCATATTACCCGAACAAGATATGCCCATACATTGACAGCTGCTGCTTTGTACATTCTGATGAAGCATACAATGTGAAGCTCCACAGCATATGTGGAGTCACCTGAAAGCAGTATTCAGTTCTGGAAGAATGGTACAAAAACTCCTTTGAGAAATATCATCATCATCATCAACTTTTATTTGAACCCCGCTCTCTCTCGCCTATGGCGACTGACAACAAAAGCAAAAAACATCTAAAGAACAATAACAATTACAATTCAGCACAAACCACACAGTCTAAATAACCCCTCAATTGCCATATCATAAGATTTCATAACATTGCCTGACATTGGTGCCCCAGCGAACTACTGACCTGTGTCTAACCTTCCCTTTTTAGGAAAGGTTATTGAATGGGCGGTGACACGTCGGCTCCAGGCGCATCTTGTTCGCCCCAGTTTCCTGGATCCCACGCAGTCTGGCTTTCATCCGGGTTATGGCACGGAGACCATGCTTGTGGCTTTGGTCGATGACTTCCTCATGGTGCTGGACAGGGATCATATGACCCTGTTGGTCCTGCTGGATCTATCTGCAGCTTTTAATACCTTGAATCATGAGATGCCTGTGACTCTCCTGGGGGACCTGGCTGGGGTGGACGGCACCGTCTTTAGGTGCTTCTGCTCCTTCCTGGCAAATAGATCTCAGTGGGTGGTCCTAGGGGACTGTTCATCGTCCCCTGGGGGCCTCCCATGTGGGACCCCAGGGGAACACACAGTTCCATTCTGTCCCCTCTCTTATTTAATGTGTATGTGCAGTCGCTGGGGGAGGTTGTGCGAAGCTGGGGGTGGGTTCGTTGTCATCAATATGCTGATGATAACCAGCTGAATCTCTCTTTTTTCAACCAACCCAGGTTCTGCCTGGCTGCTGTGGGGGACTGGATGAGGTTGAGCTGATTGAAGCTCAATCCTGACAAGACAGAGGTGATTATCGGAGGTCTGGGGGAGGAGGTCAAGTCCATTATTGCGGGCGTCCGTCCTCCATTGGTTTCTCATGTGCAGAGCCTGAGGGTGCTTGTGAATGCATACCTGCGCCTGGATTTGCAGGTGTCGGCTGTGACCAGGGGCGCCTTTCGCCAATTACATCTGGTGAAGAGACTCTGTCCATGTGTCTTGGACTCCTATCTCACTACTGTCATCCATGCAATTGTCATCTCAAGACTAGAGTACTGTAAAATGCACTCACATGGGGCTGCCCACGGTGACAGTCCAGAAGCTGTAGCTGGTGCAAAATGCAGTGGCCCGCCTGCTTATTGGGATGGGTCGCAGGGAGCATATTAGACCAGTGCTCCAAGCATTGCACTGACTGCCTGTTGTCTTCTGGGCCTGATTCATGGTGTTGGTTTTGACCTATAAAGCCCTATACAGCATGGGCCACGCTTATCTGAAGGATCGCCTCATTCCCTGAGTGGATCCTGTGGTCATCCAGGGGCGCTCTCCTGGAGGTCCCACATTATCAGCGGGTCCAGACAGACAGGAGGGCGTTCTCAGCAGCCACTCAATTGCTGTGGAATGCTCTCCTGATGGAGATCCATCTCAGCCCAGATCTCCTTGCCTTTCACTAGCAATGTAAAACCTGGCTTTTCTGTCAGGCTTGTGGGGGGTGGAATGGGTTAGTTGAGGAGTGGGACGGATATTGGTTTTTGCACAGATTTGGTTTTTGATAATGTGTGTTTTTATATATTGATGTTTTATTGTTTTACTATTTATTGTGATCCTCCCAGAATCACCATTGGGTGAGAGGGGCAGGGGGAAAGTGCAAATAAGAAAGAGAGAAAGAACTAATACATTTTATTGTGATAGCCAAAGGCCAACACAGAATTATAAAATACATAACAAATACATATTAATAAATTAGCAGAACAGAATTTTACACCGCAAGGCAGAAACAAGCAATAAAACTTAGTGCCCAAATTAATGTCTTCACTTGTACATGGAAGTCGAACACAGATACACGTGACCCCTGGAACTTTGTTCCACAACAGAACTAATACAAACCATAATAACTCCTGATATGGGGCAAATCTCAATAAATAGTTAAATAGATACAGCATTTCCAGATTTTGCCTTCCTTAGTTTGATACCTGTCACACAGAATTTGGCAACATTTAAAGTGATGGCAATATCCAAATCTTTCAAAAGGCACATAAGTGCTTCCCACTGGCTACATGATTTCATATTGATAATTATATGCTCAAGGAATTTAGACCATAAATTTGAATAAAGTTGACAATCGTGCCAGCGATTCCACAGCCACTTGTTGACAGAAGGGACACAGCCTTTGGTCATATGGGACCTTTGCCAACCTACCCTCTAAAACCACTAAGGGTAACTCCAAACAAACAACGTAGAGAAATAGGAAGTCCCCCTATGATCGTGAGCAAAGTAGTTATACACCTCAACTACCTTTTGCAAATTTATACTGACCCTGATAGAGCATTAAACGAGAAAAACTCTCCTGGGCATGACAATGCCCAGAATTTCAAACTGGCCCACTTGACCAAAGAAGCTATTGGTCAGGTACCTGTTTCAGCCCTTACGAGCGCCCCAGGGGTACTTCTAGGAGCATGCAAAATGGCTCTGAAAGATTTGTTCTGAGGAATCTCCAGGTTGTTAGTCAATAACGGGCCCCAAGTTGGTGCCCCATAAAGCAGATGAGGAAGAACCTTAGCCGCAAAGATCTTTAGAGCTGGGGACACCATTCTACCCCCTCTGGAAAAATAAAAACTTATAATTCCTTTGGAGGAATTATTTGCTTGGGCGCATGCAGCCTCATGCAAATGCCATGAGGTAGTTTGAGAGATAACCCCCAGATATTTGTAACAGCGTACTCGCTCTATCAAATGGGTATTTATAAACCATTGATGTTGAGTATGGCTCTTCCCTACAACTAGAACTTTTGTCTTTGAGTAATTAACTTCAAGAAATTCTGTGTCACAAAATATGCAAAATTCTTGCATCAATCACCTCAGGCTAATTGTTTGTGAGACCAGAATAGTGTCATCACTGTAGAGAAGGACCAACACAGGAGAGCTGCCCACAACAACTGGATGAAATAGGGGGTCTCTTAAAGCCTCTACCATTCCATTGATATAGATGTTAAAAACGAGGGGGACTAACAAACAGCCCTGGCATACCCCTCTTGATGTTGGAACTGGAGAAGATAACAAACCCTGCCAGCCCACCCAAAGTTGGTGAGAAGTCCCACAATGCAGGAAAACAAGGGAACACAACAGCCTACGATCAATAGTAGTAAGGGCTAACTTGTTCCAGTGGTGCTCATGATTAATAGAGTCAAAGGCAGTTTTCAAATCAACGAAACAAATAAAAAGGGATGATTTAGGCCTCAATCAAACATACTTGGAAATTAGCTGGTTCAAGACAAAAATATGATTGTGTTGACATACCCTTACAGAAGCCAGCCTTCTCTCACCCAATAATATGTTCAGAATCTACCCAGGCTTGTAATCACTGCAGAAGATACTTCACATAAAGTTTTCCAATAATGCTCAGAAGGCTAATAGGTCGATAATTTGCTGAATCATTATCATTTCCTTTCTTATAGATTGGCACAACAATACTATTAAACCATCCTTTAAGGATATACCCAGTCTTGTTAATTGTTGTAAAAAGAACAGCCAGAATTTCACTCCACCAAGAGGCATTTGCCTGTAATAACTGTGCAGGAATGAAATCCACCCCTGGGGCCTTATTCAGTTTCAACTGCTGGATTAATATTTCAGTTTTGTCAGCCGTTACTGCTGCCAAGCTGGAGAAATTGTTGAGAGGTTGCAACTCAAATTCCATAACTGAGGAGGAAGATTCAGTAAACAACCTTCAGAAGTGATCTTCCCATTTGTCTACAGGGAGCTTTAGGAGCTTTAGCCAAGGCCCAAGATTACTTTACCAGTTTCCAAAAAGATGCTAAATCATTCTTGCGTGCAGCTGTCTCAAGTGCCACCCATGCACATTTACTGTAAGCCACTTTCTTGGACTTCAGCAAGCAATAAAATTCCTTCAACTTTACAAATAATATTCAGACTCAACTGCCCTACCAGATTCTTCATTCAACGTACTAGCCTCTTTAGGTGGCGCTTGGCCACTCGACAATCCCTATCATACCAGCCAAATGTATCTTTGGCCCACTGTCTTGCCTGTTCTGAAGTTGTTACTAAAAAGGGGGAATAAATAAATAAATAAAATTAAATAAACCTGAGGGATCCACACCCCATCAATATCAGGAGTCCTAATCCCCTCCAGGTCATAAGGCCAGCCAACCATCATCTCCTCAGTCTAGTCATGATTCAGCGTCAATCAGCTCATCCTCGTCCATTCCCCAACAGCAGCCAGGCATCAGGTAAGCACCAAGACTGCAGGGCCTGAGTTGGAAAAAAAAAAAAGAGAGGTAGAGCTGGATGTCATCAGCATACTGATGGCACTTCACCCCAAAGCTCTGAATGACCTCACCCAGAGGCCTCATATACATGTTGAACAAGCGGGGAGACAGAATAGAACTCTGCAGGACCCCACAGAGAAGGTCCCGAGAGGATAACAAGCAGTCACCCATCACCACTCTCTGTGACCTCCCCAACAGGAAGGAGCAGAACCACTTGAGCGGTCCCACACACTCTTGCCAGGTCCCACAGTCATGTTAGCAACACCTCGTGATCAACCATATCAAAAGCCACTTAAAGATGCAACAAACTCAACAAGGTAAAATTCCCCCTGTCAATCTCCAGGCACAGGTCCTCGACCAGGGCCACAAGCGCAGTCTTGGTGTCATACCCAGGACAAAAGTCTGACTGAAATAGGTCCAGGAATCTGATAACATCAAAATAGGCCCAGAGCTCTTGGGCAACCACCCATTCAATAACGGTCTCTAAAAAGGGAAGGTTAGAGACAGGCCGATAGCTGGCCAAATAAGCATCCAAATATGACTTCTTAAGCAGGGGCTGAACAATTGCAGTTTTAAAGGAGTCCAACACCCTACTCTCGAAGGGAGATGTTGACAACCCCAGCCAGCAACCGCCCCAGTGTCTCCTGGCTGGCTTTAACCAGTCAGAATGAGCAAGGATTGAATTCACATCTGGTCGACCTCATTGCCCCAAGTACCTGCTCCACATCGGTGCATGATACCGGTTGGAACTGATCCAAATGAACAGGACAAGACTGGGCTTCCATAACCCCAAACTCTGATTTTGTGGATAAAATGGCAGCACCCAAGTCATGATAAATATGAGCAATTTTAAGTGGATTTTCTATTACTGGTTGATTTCTTCTGAACTGACTTATTATATGAAAGAATCAAAGCTGTAGCAGATTTTATTGTTTATCTTTTGTATGCATGTCTATGAGTTTCATTTCTGTTGAGTATGTTATGTATATTTATTGTTGGTTTGTTTGTCTTTTTGTTTGGGCTATAGCAAAGGCTGAGCCTCAATAAATATTATTATTGTCTGCAAAGTAGTTAATAAAAATGTCACAGTAGGCATTGGATGACTCCATTTCCAGGCAAAGGCAGACTGGATTAATCAGGCCTCTCACCACCCAGAACAGCTCTGCTGGATGATACTTTGCAGATGCTATGATAGCAGAGAAGAAAGCTTTTTTTTTCCAACATGCACATGGAGGGTGAAGGTGGGAGGTGCTAGGGGTGCAGGAAGGGTAGGAGGGACTAGGGGAGTTGGAGTGGGGTGAGCTGCAGGTAGGTGGGTAGGGCTGGGAGAGTTGAAGTAGAGGTGTAGATGGGGAGGGCTAAGAGTTGGTGTGAAGGGCGTAAGTGGAAGGGGCTAGGGGTTAACGTTGTTGGGAAGGACTGGGGGAGTTTGAGTGGGGTGGGGGCATAAGTGGAAGGGGCTAGGGATGTAGGTGGGTGGGAGGGCCTGTGAAGATGGGGTGTGGACTGCAGGAGGAGAGGATGGGGAGCAAGAGGTACCAGCTGGAGGGGGATGTGAGGAGCAGCCGTGCACCCAGGGTGCATGGAGAGGGGCAGGGTGGGTGTATGCGCCCCTGCCAGCCAAGGCAGCATACCCTCTGCAAGTGCAGCAGCTGTTCAGGGAGTGACTCCTTTCCTCTGCCAGCTCCGCTGTGTCCAGGCAGCATCTAGACCCTGAGCGCCAGCTGCATAGTCAGCCACAGAGCTCGCCGGGCAGTAGAGCGAGGTAGAGGCAAGGGCGATGCTCTCCCGGCTGCTCTCTTCTGCTTTGGCTTGGCGGCAGCTTGGACTCATCGCTCACAGCTTCTCATGGGAAATTGGTTCATCACATTCAGTGTAGGGCTGTGCCTTGCAGACATACATGCCCAAAAATAATGAAAATGACCATTGACTAGTTGTAACTTACTATAACAGGGCTTATGTTTTTCCTATACGCCACAGAGCTCAGCGATGGGAGGGAATTAATTATCTGGTGCTGCATGGCATTACTTTGGCTAAACTAGAGGTCTGAGCCACTGGAAATTGAACTGCTGGATAGCGCAGATGAAATCTGCACCAATGTCCTCACCAAGCAGGATATTTCTGGCACAGTTTTACTGCAGCAATGCAGACTAAGATTAACAAGTGTATCAACCACATTTCTTTACATTCATTTGGTGTCTGGCAGCAGGTGGGATGAGCAGTATAATTTTACCCAACCCCCATGCTCTGCGTGTTTGACATCAGTTTGATATCAAAATATGCCTAAAATTGTTTTGCATGTATTAAATAGAAATACAGAATGAAGTGTGATTGCGGATAAATAAGAGCAGCATACTAAGTGCCCCAGTCAAGCATATGGGCTGAGACAGAGAATGGAAATGCTGTGGCTCTAGTGCTCAAGATGTATTGCAATAAAAGTATTCAATTTCTGTAGCCGATATATTGCATTTTCTGTTGGATAAAAAACATTTTCCCACATGGCTTGTTCCCCTTTAAAAATCCACTGACTGTTAGGCCCCAGCCTCTGGCTTGCCAGAGTTCCAACCTAGCTGCTGGCACCACCACTCTGGCCTGTCTCCTACCTGGGTTCTTGCCCTTGTCTCGACCACACCCACCTAATGTGTCTCCAGTATGTGACTCCACCTTTTACCCTGTCTTTCTTCTGGCCCTACCTCCCAGCTTCCTGATTGGATACTAGTCAGAGTATAGGGCATTCTAGTACCAAAAGGAAGTTGGGTGGAGCAATTATTTCTTCCTCCATTCTGCTCTGTATTCCCCCAGCTCTTGGGTCCTTTCATGCTCTTCCCTCAAAATGTCAATGATGTGCCCTACTCTCTCTAACGTCCAGGTGTTCCATAATGAGCCTTCCTTGTCTTGAGAGTAGCTGAGAGGTCTCCCCTTACCTTGTTCCTACTCCCCTCTCTGGGGCCCAGGGATGTCTTCTCCCTGCTCTAGTCCTTTCCTTTAGCTCTATGGCTCTCTGACCCTTACCCCTCATGTGACACCCACCTGTTCCTGCACAGACATTACCTTTCAGCCAGATGAAAATATGTTCTTAGAAAAGTCTCTTATGAAACATGTGAGTAATGAATGACGTGGGAACAGAGCTGAAATGAGTACCTGCAAAAAAGGGTATACCCATCGAATTTCTAATACTTGAATTGACTTGAAAATATCCTGAACTGTTAACTTCTGGTCCCAATATTTGGTTTTCTGTCCTGACTTACAGATCGGTAGTTGAAAAATTGGTACATGAAATTACTGATTTTTTTTTTAAAAAATAAATATCTGGGTACCCCGGATACTCAATCAGTACCCAGGTACATCAGTACCCAGGTAGCCCATCAACTACCCGAGGCAGTATTTGAAAATGCAGGTACTATCTCTGGGTAGCAAATGAGCTACCTGTTAGCTCATTTGCTTATTTATTTATTTATTTATTTATTTATTTTTATTTTAAAAACTTATTGCCCCACCCCTCTTGCCTCAGGCAGCTTGGGGCAGCTTACAACAATCAAAAATATTGTGACCAGAAGTTAACATTGCAGGATATCAGGTACTAAACCCCCTCCCCTCTAGAGATCACACACAGACAGGCGGTCCATAGCGGAAAGTTCCAAAGGGGTCATGGCATCTGAGGGGCAGGGTTGGGCAAGCCCCCTGCCAACAGAGATCACCAAACCAACAGCCCATAGCACAAAGTTACTAGGGACTAAGTTTCTCATGACCTCCGTTCATCAGGCAAAACTTATCTGCACCCTTGTCCGCCATTGCCAACTCCCGACTCCATGCCTTTCACCTTGCTGCAACATATGCCTGAACATTCTTCCTGAGGCAGTGCACCTGGCCCCTCTATGTCCATATTTAAGTCCCGCCTAAAGGTCCACCTCTTTGAGGTTGCCTTTAAATAACGATCCCAATCATGATCTTACCTGGAATGAATCAGTTACTGAATAATCTGCACCCTGTTGTCCATGATTCATCTATTACCTTGTTTTAAATTGTCTAGAAAAAACATGGACACAGATTGTAAGCTCATTGGAGTAGGGACTGTCTTTTATGTGTATTTTTACAGTGCTGCATACAATTAGTAGTGCTTTAGAGATAAGTAGTAGTGAGGGGGGGGCCCTCGTACATCTGCCATTGATACATGTCCCTCTTGTAGCCCCTCGCTAGCATATGCTGAGTCACCATATAGCAGGGGTCAGAATACTTGCTCACCCATCCCATAGCCAACAGCCCTTGCACATCACCCATCAGCCAGGGCCAAGATGTCAGACACCCCGCATCTCCTCCATACCCTACATGCCAGTCCCCTGCACAAAGCCATGGCAGCCCGGTCCACTGTCAAGCCACAGAGATTGATGCCAAGACAGGAGAGCAGGGGACACAAGTAGCACAAACCACTCCCAAACAAGAAAACAGCATGTTACAATCACTAGATAAGGAAATGCCCGAGTCCTTGCCAACCATGTGGGAGTACAGGTCCCACAGAGCAAGACACAGACACAGACACCTTGAGCACCCCGGGGGATCAGCACACCTGGCCATTCAGTTACATGGGGGTCTGTCCTGAAACACCCACACACACACACACCTTTCCAGCCCCCCCTCCTCCACCCAGGAGTCATGCTGTGATACAACTTGGCCAGAAGCTACAGAGGTGCAAGGACAGGTCCAGGACCGGCAGTTGTTGCAGTATGTGGTTGTTGTTTTTCTGGTAGCAGCTAGCAATGTGGCAAATGTTGGATTGTGCAACAGTCACAAGTAAAAGTCCATTGCAAGCCCTGCAAGCTTAATATGGGGCTTGTCCAGTAGGGGGAGGGTCAGGGGATTAATCCGGTTTTTTTCCTCCTTGTCTCCTCTCTTCTCCTCTCCCTGTCCTCCATCTTCTCCCATGCAGTCTGTACAGTATGGAAGCATGTCTTCTGAGCTCTTAGTAAAGTTCTGTTTTGAAGAAACTTCTGCTGTGTGTTATTGAACAGAAAGCTAACTCTACAATAGGTTATGGGCCCAGGACATCTTCAAGGCAATTTTGAAGACTAGAAGCAGCCCAGAAGGAGTGCAGACTGTGAAAGAAAACTCCCAGACAGAGAGGCCTACTGACTGTGAGTAAGAAGGCCTAAATCCCAGAAGGGGAAAGGGAGGGAAGCAAGTATGGCAAGCAGCTCAGAGCTCAGACTTTCAGTAGGAAAGCTGAACAATGTAAACTACCAATTGTGGAAGTTTAAAGTGGAAATGCTGCTGTCTAAAGATGATCTATGGGAGGTGATTACCACGAACAGACCAGCAGCAAATCACGAGGAATGGGATAAAAAGGACAGGTTAGCAAAGGCTACAATAAGTTTATTGGTAGAAGATGACCAGCTAATCCATATAAGAAGTGAGACCACAGCAAGAGGCATGTGGATTGCATTGCAAAACTTGCATGAGAGAACTAGCCTGAATAGCAAACTGTTTCTACTGAGGAAACTATACAAAATGAGGCTTGGCAAAGAAAGTGAAATGCAGGAGCATATAAATGCCATGTTGGAAGTAGTGGCACAGCTGCGCGGCATTGGAGAAGATATAAAGGACAGCCATGTGGTAGCCCTACTCCTCTGCAGCCTGCCTGAATCTTACAGTGCCCTCATCAATGCCCTGGAGACAAGGCCAGAGGCTGAACTGAAGCTGGAATTTGTTAAAGGTAGACTTGCGGATGAATTCCAGCGCAGAAAGGAGAACCTGCAGAATGATCTAAAGCAGGGTAATGAGACTGCACTGAAAACCTCAGACAAAGCTCCTAAGAGGGAAACCAGAGTATGCTTCAGATGCAAAAAGGAGGGACATTTAAAGAAAGACTGCTATATATGGAAAGCAGAACAGCAGAAACTGTCTCCACTAACACCTAAGCAGAGGGCTAAAGTCACAAACAGCAACACAGTCGCTCAACAATGGAGTGGGTGCTTCAGAGCAACGCAAGACAGCTCATCCCAAAATTGGTGTGTAGACTCCGGGGCAATGAGCCACATGACTAGCGATAAAGGATTCTTCACAGGGCTGGATCTGAGCAATAAAGAAAGGATCTACCTTGCAGATGGGAGAAACATCAATGCGGAAGGAATTGGACAAGGATTCCTGTACTGCAAACTTCAGGACTATGTGACCATGATGAGCAACAAGTTCCAGCACAGACCAAAGACACTGCAGAGTGACAACGGAGGTGAGTTAACAGGAAAGGAAGTAGAGGACTTCCTGAGGCTCCATGGAATTGAGCACTAAAAGGCAGTGCCATATACGCCCGAGCAGAACGGAACAGCTGAAAGGAAAAACAGAACACTAACCAAAATGGTTAGATGCATGCTAACAGACTCTGGACTACCAGAAAAATACTGGGGTGAAGCAGCAGTTGCTGGTACCTACCTACAAAATTGGCTGTATTCTAGAAGAGTGAGGAAAACTCAATCCGAACTGAGCCACATCAGAGTATTTGGAAGTAAGACTTATGTATATATCCCAGAGGAGAAACGTACCAAGCTGCAAAACAGATCAGTGGAAGGCATCCTCGTAGGATACAGTGAGCATTCCAAAGGCTACAGGATTCTGGATCCACGCACAGACAGAATAACCATTTGTAATAGTGTGACCTTTGTGGAAAACTCAAGCAACAGTGTGATGACTCTCCAAGGTCCAGGTGAAAGAGAACAATCAACCACAGACGAAATCACTGAAAGGGAGCAATCCTCTGAACAAATGGTCAAAATCGGCACAAAGATAACAGAAGTGCAGGGACAGACAGCCGACTGCTGATGCTGAGCCAAGGCAGTTGACGAGGTCTAACAAAGGCATTCCCCCCACTTGTCTGTCATACAAAGTCAGCACCAGTAAATTTTCACAGCCAGCATCCTGAAAGGACATCTCATAGATGTCAGAAGATGAAGCAGAAAAATGGGTAAGAGCAGCTGAAGAAGTAAAGTCCATGCAGGACAACGCGACGAGGACACTTACTCCACTGCCCACAGGAAGAAAGACTATAGGTTGTAAATGGACATTTAAAATAAAGTACAATGCACAGGGAAATATTGAATGGTACAAGGCCCGACTTGTCGTGAAAAGATACTCCCAGAAGTAAGGAGAAGACTATGATGAAACATTTGCACCTGTAGTTAAGCACACTACAATGAAAACATTGTTAAATATAGATGCCGGAAGAGGAATGCAAGTCAAGCATATGGACATGAAAACAGCGTTCCTAAATGGTGAGTTGAAGGAAGATATTTACATGGACCAACCACCAGGGTTTGCAGATGTTGAAAGGCCGGATCTTGTATGTAAACTGCACAAAAGCATATATGGGCTTAAGCAGGCTCCCAGAGCGTGGAACACTAAAATAAACAAGGTGCTTATGAGGGAAAATTTTACCAAGAGCAAAGCAGATCCCTGATTATACACAAAGAGACTAAGGGGCAGGTGGATCTTTGTATTAATTTATGTCAATGACCTTATTGTATGCTTTGAACAAGAAGGGGACACGTGCGAAACAATGAGAACTCTAAATCAGGACTTTGAAACT
Source organism: Sphenodon punctatus (assembly GCA_003113815.1). Lineage (NCBI taxonomy): Eukaryota > Metazoa > Chordata > Lepidosauria > Sphenodontia > Sphenodontidae > Sphenodon > Sphenodon punctatus. Next base: position 1,975,912 of record QEPC01014449.1, read on the forward strand.
AAGGACCTGGGTAACATAACACACTACCTTGGAATACAAATTGAAAGAGAAGATGACGGAAGCTATCTTCTCAACCAAAGACAGGTAATAGAAGAGATGATAGAAAGTTTCGGCAGGAGGGGTGCAAATGCAGCAAATACCCCTATGGAAACCAGGTACCCAAAGGAGATCAAAGAACCGAGCTTATTGCTGCCAGACAATAAGCAATACAGAAAGGAGATAGGAAAGCTCTTGTACATTGCCACAATCACAAGGCCTGACATTGTGGTGGCAATAGGTATACTGTGTAGACAAGTCTCAGCCCCAACCCAAAGGGATTGGAACGCAGTGAAGAGGGTCTTATGGTACCTGAAAG